>BQKN01067128.1:240948-256308 GCA_022839385.1 Asparagus kiusianus
AAATTATGTGATGTCTTTAATCTCACAAAAGTTTCATATAATTCATTAAAAGCATCTAAAAGTTCTTCATTTTTACTTACTTCATCTTGTGCCATGAAACACATGTGAGCACTTTCCTTTTCTTCAATTTCTTCATCTGAAGATGACTCATCACTATCATCCCAAGTGACTGCCATTGCTTTCCTTTTCTTGTTATTTTGAATGTTATTGAAGTTGTTGAAATAACTTGATTTTTGCTTATTCTTCAACATTGGACAATCTTTCTTCATATGCCCTGGTTTATTACACTTAAAACAAACAGGGTTATTTGAAATCGAACTCTTAGATTTAAAATTACCTTGTTTTATAAATTTTTGAAATTTTCGTGCAAACATGCCCATTTCTTCTTCATCATCATCTGAATCTTCTTTATCGGAAGTAGTATTGAATGCAAGAACTTTCTTGTTCTTTGATTCTTCATCATTCTTTCTATCTTCAATTTGAACTTCATATGCCATAAGATTACCAATAAGATTTTTAACCGTAAGAGTTGACAAATCATTGGCTTCTTCAATAGCGGTAACTTTCTTTTCCCATTGTGGAGTAAGTGAATGAAGTATCTTTCTTATCATCTCCACTTGTGTATATGTTTTTCCAAGACCAATGAGAGAATTTGTGATGTCGGTGAATCTTGTGAACATTTCTCCAATAGTCTCATTTTCCTTCATCTTGAACAATTCAAATCTGTGCACAAGAACAGAAATTTTAGATTCTTTAACTTTATTTGTACCTTCATGAGTTACCTCAAGTGTATGCCAAATATCATATGCGGATGCGGCCGTTGATACCCTATTGAACTCATTCTTGTCAAGTGCACAAAATAATGCATTCATTGCTTTTGAATCCAAATTTGCATTATTTCTTTGAGAAGTAGTCCATTCTTCAAAAGGAGTTGTTGGCTTCTCATATTTAGTTTCCACGATGTTCCAAAGTTCGTAGCCAATTGATTGAAGGTAAATCTTCATTCGGCACTTCCAATAGTTGTAGTTCAATCCATCGAACATTGGTGGACGATTTGTTGAGTGACCTTCTTTGAATTGTGAAGTATTTGTCGATGCCATCTTTCACCTTGCTCTGATACCAAATGTAGGATCTGAAATAGATACACTTGAACACTAGATGGGGAGGGTGAATAGTGTTCTTTTAAAATTTATGCAAAGTATATTATAAATTTCAAAGAAAAATGGCAATCTCAGAAAATCACAGTCACAAACACAAGGATTTATATTGGTTCCACCAATCCGGTGTACATCCAGTCCCCAAGCAAATCCCGCTTGAGAGTTTCCACTATGATTTTGAATAAACTTACAAAATCAAACACAAACCTGACCAATTTGCAAGTCCCTGTAAATTGCAACACCAATTGACAAACACCTTGCCAATTTGAACACCAATCTCTAAACCAAGAGATCAACCCTCTCAAACCCGAGAGAAATCCTTTTGAAGCAAGAACACAATTGATCCTATAAGCCTTGAATGTGTAGTGAAGTGCAGCAATGGCTTAGGATTCTTTTAACCTCTGTAAATTACCTAAATGATAGGTATTTGATGAATGTTTAAGGGCAATTTCAGAAACTTCTCTTTTTCACAAAATCTGAATATTTTTCACTTGAAAAATTGCACAAAGATCAAAACTTATGGGTATGTATATCTCTGTAATTTTTCTGAACAAATAACCTATTTATAGCCCTTGAAAAGACAAATTTTTGAACTTTAAAAATGTTTAAAAACGGCTATAAACAGTCATAAATTCAAACTTTTAAATCTGGAAAAACTGTATCTGTAGTCGACTACAATGAACATTAGTTGACTACACTGAGTTCAAACAGACTCTGTATATTTAGAAAATTTCTCAGTAGTCGACTACAAAGCTCATTAGTCGACTACACTGTATTTTGACAGAAACTGATAAAATAAATTTTACATTCAGTAGTCGACTATAGTGTAGATTAGTCGACTATACTGTAAAAAGACTGAAACTTATGTTTCTGTAAAACACTTGAGTAGTCGACTATAATCACTATTAGTTGACTATACTATAAATTGACAGAAACATATATTTAAGATTTATACATGAGTAGTCAACTATATTCTAATTAGTCGACTACTAAGAGTAAAAATTATGATATAAAATATTTTTATACTTAAGTTTTAACTATATTTCTAATGGTTAACATAGGGGATATCTATAGTTAACCAACACACTAAGCCTGTGTTAGTGTGTTCTAATTTTATGTGTGTGTGCGTGTGTGTGATCAAGGCTTGTACAAAAATTCTAAGTAAAGAAAATATAAAATACATAATTTCATCTGTTCTTCATTTTCTTCACTTTATAATGCCTTGAAAACATCTTGCACTTGTTCATATTTTGATATTGAAATCTGCATATAAAAGTTAGTGCACACGCTGTATAAATTATTATCATCAAAATACTATCATGGAGATATGATATTCAACAAATTCCTCTTCTTCTTCTTATTCAGAAGTTGTTCCATCATTCACTTCAAGGAGTTGATGGTCGCCTGCTGCTCCTTGACTCTTCTGACAATGTCATCAGAGCCGTCCACCATGTGCACCTTTGCGTGCGTACCACAAGCTAAACTTGAGGTATGAGACGTTACTATTGCTAAACATGCCTCATCCTTTTTGTCATAGATAGGTGACAAGCGAGCATAATCAAATGGGGTGGCCTTCCTCATTTGAGTACGGGTGTGTAGGTAAACACTCTCACTTTCAATGGGGAGGTACTTGAATCCCGGGAAAAAGTCCGGATCTGACGAATCTGAATACTTGGCTTTTCCTTTCCCCGTCATGTTAAAAGTGGTAGCCGGGAGTTCCAAATCATCAATAGCCTATCTTCTCTAGCAATTGCGTCTTCGGTGAGGAGGTCTTGACTATAGAGGCTGCTAAGAAAACCTTTCGAACACCGATGGTTCCGGTGCCTCCGTACACTGACAATTAGCAAGCACTGCTTTGATAAGCCTCTCACAGTGGCACTAAGGATTTACCTCATGAATCATGTGCTTGTGAGTTAGATGCTCTCTGAGATCCCCTATAGGTTGATGGTGACAACCCCCAGTGTCAGAAGAACCAAACGCGTAGTCATGTGAAGAAGGTTCAGAAGAAAACTTGTGAGAACACTTGGAAAATTCTCTAAGTGTTGAATTTAGGCGAGCCTGCCTTGACAGGCGAGCCTACCTTGACAGGAAAGGTCTCGTATTTTGGTGAGCTTCAGCCTTCTGGTGAGCTCCAGCTACTTGTTCATTCAGGTGAGTTCCGCCTATTTGACTGGTCTTTGCTTCACCTTTTTGGCCAATGCATGCTTGTAGGCGAGGCTTGGGTGTCAGGCATGCCTGATGGGGCTCGCCTACTTTCTTCAGCTCACTTGATCTAGTGAAGTCATCTAAATTGGGGACATAGCCTGAAAAGCGAAGCCTGCCTAATTTGGGGGCCTCGCCTGAGTTGTTAAGTTCGCCCGAATGAGGAACTTTGCTCAAGGAGCGAGGCTCGCCTGAAATGTCAAGCTCGCCTATTTTGAGAACTTTGCCAACAAAGCAAAGCCCGCCTGAGTAGGTGAGCTCGCCTGACAGGCTCAGTTCGCCAAAACTAAGAACTTTACATTCTCGCTTGGCTCTTCTTAAGCCTGAATAGTAATTCAGGTTATCATAGGAGATGAGGGTTTGTGCTTCTTGGCGGGCGAGAGCCTGTCGTCATCATCGTTAAGCTCTCTTGGAGAGAGGAACGTTCATGTTGACGATGAAAGCATGGTCCACACCGACACGAACAATTGTCTTCTCTTACGTAGGGGGCTGCGTGAAGTGCTTGGCAACCTAACAAGCAACCCTTCGGCTTGCATTCTTGGTCTTTGGCTCAGCCTTGATAGGCTTGAGGGAGATAGAACCCTCTGCCATTGTTCGGGTAGAGCACTCAGGCGTGGTCGCCTTGGCTGCTTAGGGCTAGGCCACACACACAACTATGTGGCGTCTGCAATATGCATTGCTACTAGAGGAGGATGAAGATAAGTACTCCTCATGTTTAGCTTGGTCGAACTCAATCACAAGGGACTTGACTATCGTCCCCTCCGCAATTTCGTTGAATTGTGCCACTACTATTTTGGTTAAAGAAATAGTTTCTCCCACTGCGGTCGCCATCTTATGTAGGTGCGTAATAATTTTTCTAGTTCTCAATGGAGATTTGTATTAATTAAATTGCTTATTACAAATCAAGAATCAAAAAGATTACAACAGAAGCGAAGAGAATAATCTTCTTGTTTAACGTGGGTTCTTGGGTAGTGATTGGACGCCTCTCTCGAATGCTTGCGTCGATTTTGCTTCCCTTGGACAATCCGATCAAAATTGCGGTTGAGCTTCAGTACGCAGTAGAAGCTCTTGTGTTAGTGAGTTCGATTATATCCGAGCTTGATGAGTATCAAGGTCGAAAGCTTAGAGAGGGCTATAATGCAAGAGTTTGCAG
Organism: Asparagus kiusianus; assembly: GCA_022839385.1. Lineage (NCBI taxonomy): Eukaryota > Viridiplantae > Streptophyta > Magnoliopsida > Asparagales > Asparagaceae > Asparagus > Asparagus kiusianus. The sequence goes on from BQKN01067128.1 coordinate 245,461, forward strand.
AGAGCTAATGAGTCTCAAATCTGAGAGTTCAGATTGAGTCTACTTCAACAATCCAAGCTTATAGCTAAGAATGTTCAACTAAGCAAGCCGATGGAAGTCTATGCTTGGAGAGCCTAAACACCAGCCCAGAGCAAGACCTCTTTCACGTTGGCAAAGAAGGTCTTTAAATAGGTAAGGAAAATCCTGGTTCCCCCTTAACTTGTGGGATGTGACCACTAATAGGTGAGGATCACCATACCCTCCTCTAGCTGTGGGATGTGACCACTTAGGTGAGGAGCATCATGCCTTCCCCTATAGATGTGGGATGTGACCACTTAGGGGTGATGAGAGTCATGCTTCATCACCTTAAAAACATGGGAAGTGAAAATGCCCACTCCCACAAGCAAGCAGCAGTTTGCACCGCTCATGCGAGGCTGGCGGGCTTGCAGGCGAGCTTGGATGTTGTCTGAACACTCAGGCGAGCTTTTCTATAGGTGAGGTCGACTTACGGATCCCTTAAGTGTCATAAGTAAGTTTCAATTGACTATTTATATGTTAATTAATTACAATATATTTTTACTGATAAATGATAAATCCACTTTTTTAGGAGGTATGTTGTTATCAAAACAAATAACAGTAGTTTGAAGAGAGAAGAGCTTTTATATTTGCTTCGTGGTGGCCGGCTTGATGACGGGGTAAGATTATAAATTTAATAATTGAAGGAGCCTTGTTTGTATTGAATGTTAATTTTTCAGTGATGTTATAGATGGAAGAAGCAGTTTTGGACATACTTCAGACAGATGCATATGACAAAAATATGGAATCGTGTCAATGTTCTTTCTTGTAAGTATATGTTAGTTCTATTGCAGTTCATGTTAGTGTTATTGCAGTTCATGTTAGTTCTATTGCAGTTCATATTAGTTCTAATAACAGTACACTGTTAGTTCTAATCAGGTTCATGTTTATTCTATTACGACTCATGCATAATCCAGATCTTCTTTTTAATTTCAACCCATACATTACTTGGTTTACAGCACTCACTCTACTCCTTCGAGCCAAAATATTACATGCTATTTTTATCACATCTTGAAAAATATACCGACGTCAGCATAGAGCATTTGTTGATTCCTATGGTCAGGGACGATCGCTGACATCTGGCTAAAGTTTGTTTGAAAGAAAAAGTGGTCAGACATTATAGTTCTACTGGCTATGAGGCGTATACAAAACCTGTTAACAGAATCATAAAGTTTTTTGATCTCATGCAAGTTGATTTTGTTAAAGAAAAGGTGCATAGAGAATTTAAATATCAAACCATCAAAAGCGAGCAACAAAGAGGGAGGTGAGTATCATGTTAAAATTTTCTGTCTAGAGATATAGCAAAAAAACTAATTTTGTATTCTACGTTGCAGCTATGACTGTGGTGTGTTCGTCTACCTTTATATGCAAGCAATATTTCTTGGTCGCTCAACATTGCGCGTGACTCATGCCGACGATATCCCTGAAGCTATGCGAGCAAGACTTGCCATACAATTATTAATTGCTAGCTGTGAACAAAGACATAAAGACGAATCACAATACAGTGATGAATAACATGTATATTCAAAGCTTATAATGTATGTATATTTAATTTTACAGTTCTTGTTAGCTCTAACTTCACGTTAGTTCTAATGGATTTCGTGTTAGCTCTAATTGATTTCATGTTAGTTCTAACTCAGTTCTTGTTAGCTCTAACTTCACGTTAGTTCTAATAGATTTCGTGTTAGCTCTAGTTGGTGTCATGTTAGTTCTAAATCAGTTCTTGTTAGTTTTAGAGCTAACACGAACTGCAGATAGAACTAACCGTTTTTTAACTAGAGCTAACATGAACTCCATTTAGAACTAATGTGAAGTTAGAGCTAACAAGAACTGAATTAGAGCTAACACGAACTCCAACTAGAGCTAACACGAACTCCATTAGAACTAGTGCAAAATTAGAGCTAACACGAGTTGCAGATAGAACTAACAGTTTTTTAACTAGAGCTAACACGAACTCCAATTAGAACTAACGCGAAATTAGAACCAACAAGAACTGAGTTAGAACTAACACAACACCAACTAGAACTAACACAAACTCCATTAGAACTAACGTGAAGTTAGAGCTAACACGAACTGCAGATAGAACTAACTGTTTTTTAACTAGAGCTAACACGAACTCCAATTAGAACTAATGTGAAGTTAGAACTAACAATAACTGAGTTAGAACTAACACGACACCAACTAGAGCTAACATGAACTCCATTAGAACTAACATGAAGTTAGATCTAACACGAACTGCAGATAGAACTAACAATTATTTAACTAGAGCTAACACGAACTCCATTTAGACCTAACACGAAGTTAGAGCTACCAAGAACTGAATTAGAGCTAACATGACACCAACTTCATTAAAACTAACACGAAGTTAGAGCTAACACAAACTCCAGATAGAACTAATAGTTTTTTAACTAGAGCTAACACGAACTCCAATTAGAAATAACACGAAGTTAGAACTAATAACAACTGAGTTAGAGCTAACACGAAACCAACTAGAGGTAACACGAACTTCATTAGAACTAACGTAAAGTTAGAGCTAACACGAACTACAAATAGAACTAACAGTTTTTTAACTAGAGCTAACATGAACTCCAATTAGAACTAATGCAAAGTTAGAGCTAACAAGAACTGAGTTAGAATTAACATGACTCCAACTAGAGCTAACACGAACTCCATTAGAACTAACTCGAAGTTAGAGCTAACACGAACTGCAGATAGAACTAACAGTTAGATCTAACTTCATGTTAGTTCTAATGGAGTTTGTGTTAGCTCTAGTTGGTGTCGTTTTAGTTCTAACTCAGTTCTTGTTAGCTCTAACTTTGCGTTAGTTCTAATGGAGTTCGTGTTAGCTCTAGTTGGTGCCATGTTAGTTCTAACTTAGTTTTTGTTAGCTCTAACTTTGCGTTAGCTCTAATGGAGTTCGTGTTAACTCTAGTATGATCACTACTAGTTCTATTTGCAGTTCGTGTTAGTTCACCCAATATTCACGTGTTCCCAAGACATATCCCTTCACCCCTACTATTCACATCATCTATTCGCATCTTCCTAAGACATACCTTATCATCCCCACTTTTCACATCATCTATTCGCGTGTTCCCAATTCAGGATAGGCGGTTAAGATCCACCTCTCTTAAATTTTTCTCGATCTTCACGTCACCACAATTCTTGCTACAAACATCCACTTCTTCCAAAGGCATAGGCGACTCTATAAGCCCCCCATCTCCAATCAAATTCCTAAACCCATATAGTGCTATTTTTGTCATAAACCATCACACATGGCTATGGATTATCCTCACGGTGATGTTGTTTGTGTACACTGTCATGGCTCGGGGTATATCTCTCGTGATTTTCCTTATGGTATGAGAGCTTATGCACCTCCAAGATTGCTTACCGTCCCTGCCAACACCGCCAGTACCATCGAGCATCTTTCTTCTTTCATCATCTTCTATCTTGATGTAGGTCGTCCATTTGTTTAGGAGCTCAAAGAGATGCTTGCTTACTGCTTCAATATTAGGTCATCAGATCAAGGAGACGGTAGGACTTAGATACATGGTGCAATTTCCATCCGACGACCTTCTTGCTAAAGCTATCGAGCGTGGGCTGATAGATATGGGCTCCTTTAAGGGGAGATTCTGCCATTGGATGGAGGATCTCAGGCTATCCACGTTGCCCAAACCCTTTCTAACATGGATCTGCCTCTTCAGACTCCTATAGCACCTATGGGATTAGGAATTTCTACAATCTCTTTTCGTTGGTATCAGCATCATATCCCATTCTAATTTCAAAGACTGCAAAGTGCTTATCAAGATAGGGATTTTGCTGATGTCCCTAAGAGGCTTGGATTCTGTTACATCTCTCCAGTTGATGGCAACCTAATGGAAGGCTACACCGCCACTCAGGTTATCAACAACACTATTTCAGAGAGGACTCAGGGATCCACTCGTATTAACTTAGGGCCCCAACGTGCGTAGTCGTTGGGCGTCGACCCAAAGTTGATTGAGGTTAGTTGGGACGGCAGGCACATGACTATGGAGAGAGACATTTGGCAACGATTTCTACAGGCCTAAGGTGTGGGGGGTTCCAATTTGCCGAGGGCTCTCCCCATGATCAATGCCCCTACCACAGCAAACTCCTTCGTCTCGCACAGTGGATCCGTGAAATCTATATCTTCGCCATCCAAGTGTAGCAAGCCCGCAACCTCAAATTGAGTCCTCAAGCGTAAGGCAATTGACCAGGATAGGGATATATCAGACCTCTTCCATTCAAGCGAGGGTACCAATAGATGAGGAGCATGAGTATAGCTTATTAGCTACATCGGATTTTGATAGTTCTTTTGGTATTTTGCACATACAGGGTTTTTTATATATTATTTTGCATATACATTGATGTTTTTATACAAGGATGTTAGTTCTATTTCCATTCCATGCTAGTTCTAATTAATGTACATAATAGTTCTATTTTGATCCCTGCTAGTCCTAGTTGAAATTGTGTTAGTTATAATGGATTTCATGTTATCTCTAATCGATTTCATGTTAGTTCTAGTTCCAATTCCATGTTAGTTCTAATTTGATTCGTGTTAGTTCTAGTTGAGATCGTGTTAGCTCTAATGGATTTCGTGTTAGTTCTAAAACCAGTTCATATTACTTCTAATTGAGATCGTGTTAGTTCTAGTTGAGATCGTGTTAGTTCTAATGGATTTCGTGTTAGTTCTAAAACCGATTCATATTACTTCTAGTTGAGACCGTGTTAGTTCTAATTCGTTTCGTGTTAGTTCTAGTTGAGACCGTGTTAGCTCTAATGAATTTCGTGTTAGTTCTACAACTAGTTCACATTACTTCTATTTGAGATTATGTTAGTTCTATTCGATTCGTGTCAGTTCTAGTTGAGATCGTGTTAGCTCTAATGGAACTCATGTTTGTTCTACTTCCTGTTCCATGTTAGTTCTAATATGCAGTCCGCGTTTGTTCTAAAAGCACTTCATGTAGTTCTACTTCCATATATATGTTAGTTCTAATTTAATTTGTGTTAGTTCTAATTGGGATTGTGTTAGTTCTAATGGATTTTGTGTTAGTTCTAAAACCAGTTCACATTACTTCTAGTTGAGATCATGTTAGTTCTAATTCGATTCGTGTTAGTTCTAGTTGAGATCGTATTAGCTCTAATGGATTTCATGTTAGTTCTACTTCCTGTTCCATGTTAGTTCTATGAAAATACTTACAACATTAAACAAAATGTAGTAGTCTATAAATATATAAGCAAAACAATTAACGACAAACTAAACACTTAATCAGCAGTAGGTTCATTACATGTTTTACGGTTATGACCTTCCATAGGACATCGAGGGCATTTAACTGGGCGGGTGTAAACAGTTTTGTTGTTGATACGTCTAGTTTTATTTCTCTCTTTTCTTTTTGTTATTAGTGGTGGTAGGATTCGGACTCTGATTTTGCTGGATGCCAAGATAGCAGAAAGTCTACATCAGGCTACATTTATATGTTAGCAGGAGGAGCTATATCATGGAAAAGTGTAAAACAGACACTCGTAGCTTCCTCCACTATGGCAGCAGAGTTTGTAGCTTGCTATGAGGCATCAAATCATGGAATATGGTTGCGAAATTTTGTCACTGGACTGCGCATTTTGGAAAATATTGAAAGACCACTGAGGTTATTTTGTGACAATAAATCTGCAGTTATGTATTCCAATAACAACAGGAGCTTAACTAAATCAAAACATATTGATATTAAGTTCCTGGTTGTAAAAGAAAGGGTACAGAGTGGACAGATATCCATAGAGCATATTGGGACAAACTCCATGATAGCAGATCCTCTTACTAAAGGATTGCCATCCAAGGTCTTTCACGAGCATACTACTCATATGGGTGTGGTGTTATTCAAGGATATCATGATTTAGTGGGAGTTTGTAATTTTCTGGTGCTTTGTGTTTGGTTGTATTGTCTGATCAGAATAAAGTATTCAGTTAAGACACTCTGTTTTATTATGTTTAGTTTTGACCTCACTAAAGGAGGACCAGTTGAAAATAGACATGTATTGATCACATTGCATGTAATTTTCATGCTGCACATCCATGATTGATCTATGTCGTTTGATTATATTGGTATATGTGACCATTGATGGGTCGAGTCACGATAAATGTGACAAAGGCCGCTTTGATCCTATATTGATATAGTCAATGGACGAGATTGTTTGGAAATATCTTTTTAATGATAGCAATTTTGAGCTCATAAGGTTATACACAATTTAAGGAATCATATGGTGCCCAAGTGGGAGATTGTTGGATTTAAATCTAATTAAATCTATTTGTGGGCACATATGATTAATCAATGTGTATTTCTATCTTTAAGGATAACCCACTTAAAGTGATCAATCAATTTGGGTTAATAGGTATTTAAATAAATCATGGGGGTTATATGTGCAGATACCAGGTTGTAATTGTAATTTGATGAGGGGCCAAATTACAAATGTACAACACCTATATATAAGGGGTTATGGTCCCTAATCTAGGGTTAACCACTCTCATTCTCTTATCCCCATCTAAAGAGATCCATAAGAGAGAAACCCTAAGGTTAGAAGATCATCAAAACCCTAATCAAGTTTTCTTCAATGGATTCAGGTATATGCTTCCGCATCTTTTGATTCTTGTTAATCTCTTTGAATTAAATCATGGCTTTAAGGTTTAGATCTCAAGTTCTTATTAGATCTAACACTGTGACATTTCGCTATGCATATATCTTGTAAAATTTCATATCCTGCAACAAAAGTAAGAATTTTTTGCATAATAAGAGAGAAATTTTCTGTTCCAGCCAGATGACAGTTTGCACTCAGCCAAACAAAAAAAAAAAAAGAAAGAAAGAAAGAAAAGAATAAATGTGGTATACATGTTACCAACCCACATTCCACAATAAGATTTTGTGGCCTATTTGTTACGAACAGGGGTCCTCTCAAAACCGTCCGCGTGCGAGTTGGCGGTTCTGAGCCGCAAATGGGGAAGGGCAATTACGAAACAGCTCCCATGTTATTCCCATTTGTGGCTCAGAACCGCCTGCTCGTATACGAGCGAGCGGTCGGTTCTGAGAGAACACGAACTCGCTTGCTACATATAATTTTTTCTTGCCTATATACGTGAGATTTTCTTTTAGAATGCTAAGTTTCAAATGCATTGAGTACATATAAATATGTCCATCCATAAAGATAAAAATCTTTTAAAGTGATATATTACAAATGTATTGAATTTTCCCTGCCTATTATCACCTAATGAAAATACTAGCCACCCAAAGAAAGAAATAGAATGTTCTACGTATCAATGGAATATAGGTAGGTAATAAGGTGGCTTATGCGCTACCAACTATAGGTTTATGCATTACGACATTACCAAATACAAAAGATAGGGGATAGCATAGACTCATAGAGTACCTACTATATTCATTACCCTACTATATTCAACAAGTAGTATGCTCATTTACTATCTATAAATAGTTATAGACCGCTCAACCTAAATCACCCACAAATAACTTCTTCTACATTCTTGAATCTATTCTTGCAGCTTTCCTCCTTGTTGGTTGTCATCTCGTCTTCTCAGGCTGTTAGCCCTCAAGCTGTTAAGCTAAATATCTACTTTTTGACCCTTAGCTAATTTTGGCAGATATTGCCCTTGGTCTTAGGGATAAAGACTCCAAAAAAATCTAGCCTAGCTGATCCATATGCAACAATGAAACTACATGGGGTTCTACGTGCAATTAACCAACTTATGAAATGTTCTATGAATATTATTATTATTTATTTATTTTATTTCGTTATTTGTTTTCTATAGGCAATGAACAGGCTTTATGTACACACATGGGAAGTTGCACATTTGAAGTTTGCAATGCAGGCTGCATAAAGTACAGCCATGCTATTCGTGGATATTGCGACTATACAGATCCACATTATGGGGACGTCGACCTATGCTGCTGCAAGTTTTAATGAGGAATGATTCACATTTACATTTGATGTGAACTTTCTGTCTTATTTTATATTGAATAATATCGAAGGGATCGATTATATTGTATTATCTTTTAACTAAAATTGATTGAAGATGCATGGGCGAATTTTTGTTACTCTTTCACGCTCAGAAGGTCTATTTTTCAAAAAAACCCTCAGAAGACCTACTTGTCAAAAAATCAATTTTATCTTTCTTCGAGGCTTCACAAACATATGAGCTTCATATAATTTATTATAAACTTGTATAATAATCATTACATGTAACTATTTAATTGGGAAAACTAACATAGTTGAGAATTCAAGGGGTCTAATATGCACCGGTAGAAGTACAAGAGGTCTAATCGTAATTGTATGCAATTAACCTTTTAAAGTTGGACAAATTTTTGAAAACAACCCTTTTAAGAAATTAATGAGCAAAATCGACATTCTCCTATAAAAATGAGCAAAATTAACCTTTTTTATCCCAGCTGGGATAAAAAGGGTCCATTTTGCTGTCAATTTTTTAACTACACTGGACTACTAGTCTCGTGTAGTTAGGGCATGCTAATCCACGATTAGCCTGCTAACCAAATAGACGGGACTAGCAATCATGTCTATTTGATATTTAAGTACTTCTCCCGTGACCCTCCCCTCGCCTCTTTCCTTACCTCAATTACTCCACGACCGTTCTCGAGATCTCGTGACCTCGCCGACCATGTTCGCCCCAGCCTCTAATTGCGCTTGCGACTCCAGCTTCCAATCGCTCTCGCGACGACAAGCGCCTCTAACCATGCTCGCGACCGTAGTCGTCTCTGACCACATCAAACTCCGATCAATGTGAAAATTTTAGCTATTTTCTTGTGAATTTGATGATTGATATGGATGTATCAGGCTAGGGTTAAATTTTGAGGTGACTGATATGGTTTTTGATTTAGGGTTTAATTATAATTGGAATATGAAATTGTGGTGTGAATTATAATTTTTTTGTGAGAATTTTGATGAATGATATGGATTGACTAGGGTTTATGATTTTGGATATAAAAATTTTTAGTTTTTATTTTGTGAAATATGATGAATAATGTGATTTAGAAGTTAGGGTTTAACCATTATTTGCTTTTCAATTGAGATTAGGGTTTTAAATTTGACTTTCAATTTAGATTAATATTTTTAGTTAAAATAGATTTTTTGCATATGATGGACTGTTGATTTTTAGTTTTGATGACGAACTCTATACCCATTATTTGCATCTTCAATGAGAGCCTCGGCTTCGGAGTGAATAGTATGCCATTGTATGAGGGAGGTTCTAGGAAAATATTTATGCTATCTAAGTCATATAATTTTGATGGAATGATAAAGGAAATACTTAGAGTTACTAAAATTAATAAAGAAGAATATGCAACTAAGATGTTCTTCAACTGACCGATAAATGAGAATAGAATAATTGCCATGGAGATCTCCAACGAGAGGAGTTGAATGACATGAAACAATTAGTTGAGAAGCAAGTATCAATTGAGTTGTTCATTGAGAAGTATCTGATTCTCGAATTTGCCCAAGTTTTGCGACCTCGAGGAGAGTTCTCCCGCATGCTTGACTTAGACAATGAATCAAGTGGTTTTATGACATCTCCAAGTCAAGAGCTGTGGTCTCAACTGTTGGGGAATTTTACTCTCCCCGCCTACTATGATTTGCGCAACTTAGAAGCTAATCCACAACAATAAAATATAAAATAATCACAATCAAGAAGAAAGAACACCAAGATTTACGTGGTTCGGTCGATCAACTTCGACCTATGTCCACGGAGTAACAATACGAGAAATCCACTATGTGTCAGGGAGGGCTACAATAGGAACCACTCAACTCTCGTCTCTCAATCTCTCAACCTCACATACATAATTAACTCTCATATTCTCTCTAAAGCCCTCTCCTTACAATCTTTTGAACGGACAAAGACTGTGAAACCCTCCTAATGATGCAATCTTTTACACGGACAAAGACTACGAAACCCTCGCCTCTCGCACAATATTCTTGAATCATGCTACACCCTATGCTAACCCTAGATTACAATAATATTGTCTTTCTCTCTTCTGCTTAGTTTTTCCTCCAATAATAGAAGAATATATATAGAAAAACTAAAATCTTATCTCTAGCCTAACTTCCTAATTAGAATAAAATTCAAACTCCTAATCATGATGAGACCCAATCTCCTACTCATGATAGATCTCTAACCCTATCTAATTCTCATGAAGTTATACAAAGAATCAAAAACACAATCTCAATAATCTCCACCTTGGATTTGATTTCCAAACTCGCTTGAAGATACATCATTATCGTCTTGAAACTTTCCTTCCCCTGCTAGAGTCTTCTATTTCTTTTCGCACTTCAAATCAAAGCATCTGTACTCCAACTGGATGCTCGTATGACCCTCGCTATCATATGCTTTACCGTGGTGCCTCCACCTCTCTTGTGCGCACCAAGAGATCTTTGCCACCTCTGACATTAGAAACAAGTCAACCATCCTTCTTCTCCCAAACTAAACTTGATAGTAGCCTTCCCCCACTTGCTATCCTCATACTCCTCCTGCATCGCTCGTCTCGAATCATATCGGTGCACCTCTCCTACTCCACACTACGAGCCGGATGCCTCTGTAAAACCCCGAAAGAAATTTCTATAATATATATATATGTGAATTATTGATAGTAAATAATTCCCGTATGATGAATAATCATAAATATATGCATGTGTATATCTGATGAATGGTTTTATCAGTGTTTGGAAACCCAACGGGTATATACAAATGAGAGAAATCGATTGAGAAATGGCC
>BQKN01067129.1:0-34820 GCA_022839385.1 Asparagus kiusianus
TCAATGAATCACTTGAATTGGCATTAACATAAGACATATCTATTAATGAAGCACTGAATGAGTTATATTAAAAAATAATTTAATGACTTTATCCTAATCAAAGAAAAAATCTTCATGGAAGACATAAGAAAAATTAGTAAGTATTCATAAATTCCATACTGTATTCTTCAAATTAAATATTAATATTATAATCTAAGAGAAATTGGTAATGAATAATGAAGGTATTTAGTTTAGATCTTTATGGAAAATAACAGGGATAGAGCAAAGGTAATATTATTGAAATAACAGAAATTCTTATTGGATGCACATCAGAAGAATTCATTTTAGAGGAAAATAAAGAGATAGCTTCTAATTTATTTAAGTAATAAATTAGGAACACAAAGAATTTTATATATATGAAATTAATATTTATTCTCATTGAAATAGAAAAAAAATCAAAGTCTATATTTTGAGCAGTTTGTGTTGAACATCATAAGTACATTTGACTTCTTTGTAAAGTTAAATGAGATGATAAAAAATTAACGAGCCCAGGAAAGATAATAGCATAAAAAATACAAAATTAGCTTGATGTCACAATTGATGTAGATGATGAAGACAATACTCTAGAATTGCCCGAGAAATGATAAATGATAAACCTGAAGAAGGATTGATCTTAACTCAATAAAAAATAAAATAGAAGAAATAAAAAATAATATTTTTTGAATATTTTATAGAATAGTTTAAATATTTTGAGTGAAAATAGGAATCTTTAGAAGGGAGTTTCGTGAATTTTTTTCAGTACTTTTATATTCTTATGTGGATGTTTTTATCATATAAAAGTATACTAGAGTTAGCATTAATCTTTAATTTATATTTTTTTATGAAGTCTATCAATGATTAGGAATAAACTTCATATTCTCTTTTGCATCGTTTTAACATACTTTAAATCAATTATTTTGCCATATTGGTTTTAAATATTCACCTTCCTTGTATAACACTATTTTAATATTTTTCACTTTGTAATACTATACTTTCTCAAATAAAGCTTAGTTTCATATCGGTCAAAAATAATATGAAAATTTAAATTAATTTTAAATTATATTTGTTTTTTGTCAATTCAAATATCAACATGAAAATTTAAATTGGGTGTATCCCATTTAAACAAATATAAAAAAATAATTGGGATGTAAGAGTTTAAAGAAAAAAATGAGCACAAACCGTCAAAAATACTTAATCATGATATTAAATCACGTGCATTGCACGTGTGTAAAAACTAGTATATATATATATATATGCGTGTATGTGTTTAGTGTACATGTTAGGGTAGATATTAGATTACAATAGATAGATGATTAATCACAATCTGTACCATCGAAACTCCAAAAATCAGTTTTTGGAGCTCGTAAGTTGTTGGCCTCCAATTATAGACCGCCTTTCTAAGTAGCCATATATCTTAATTTTTGCAAATCAACCTCCACTTTTTATTTTACCTTTTTTAACATAATTATGAAAATTTAAAAAAATGTGCTCGTTTTCGTTTCTGACAAGGGCATGGCATAATCGTTGATTGAAGTAACATATGACTAATGTATTCATATACGTGGGAATTCCTCCTTCCAAAAATAGAAACACTAGAGGCACACCCTTAAACCACACTATCAACCACACCCCTCTCCTATAGTGTTTATTGGGCCCCACATGTTTTACTAAAAAAATCATAAATGCGCTATAGATAGAGAGGGGTGTGGTTGATAGTGTGGTTTAATGGTGTGCCCCTAACACTACTCTTCGAAAAAACATTAGAATATGACAATAATACCTCCGCCTCATTAAGAGTTGACGTCGACCGTCTAGGAAAGAAGATCGAGAGAATTGTTAAGGGATTTGGATCCTCTCCACTACAAAAAAGTAGTGGAGAGACCACTGCTTTTAATCTCAACCGTTGACTATTTAGTAGACGGTTATGATACAATCTAAATTTAACACTTACCATACCCACGTGTATTGCACTCATTCCTAATTTGCACTAAAAGAAAAAATCACAACCATCAACTAGATAATCAATGGCTGTGATTATGTAGTGGTTCCTCCACTATTTTTTTGTAGTGAAGAGGATCCGAATCCATTGTTAAGATCCGGCTCTGAAAATACGAAAATTTAGGACCTATTTTGGAAAAATTATAGATAATTAACGAGTTAGTTAGATGTTGTTCTCTCAAAGTCTCTCTGTCTATTATGGACCCCATGCATAGGGGTGACAATTTTTATCTGACCAGTTATAAACATGTATGTGTCAAGATAAATAGGGTCGGATATTTATATGGGGCAAACCGAGCTACTTATTTATTAAACGGGTCATTTTGGGTTGACCCTAGATGACCCGTAAAACCCATTTGACAACCCGTTTAGCCCATTTAAGCAACCCGACCAACCCGACCCGTTTGCCACGCGCAGCCGTCGAAGGCACGTGCAGCACGCGCACACCGGTTCAGTTCCCGAGGAAGCAAACCGTATGGGGATAGCAACTCGAACCGCAGTCCCCAGTGAACCCGCCGCCCTCCACTCAAAATCCCCGCGACCTCCAACTTCCCAAATCATAAAATCTCCAAGAATCGAGCGAGATATTAGCTACGGATCTCATCATCATCACCAGCAGCAGCCATGGTAGCAGACTGCAAGTACGAGCTCTCCCAGACCGCCTACATAAAGCTCGCCCTCCACTCCCTCAAGCACCGGTCCTCCGCCGTCAACGGCCTACTCGTCGGTCGCCTTTCCGCCGGCGACGACTCCACCGTCCAGATCTCTGACGCCGTCCCCCTCTCGCACTCCCTCCTCGGCCTCCTCCCCTCCCTCGAACTCGCCCTCCACTTGGTACCCCCCCTCTCTAAATCTCGCCGAATCGGATCTAGGGTTTGGTAAAAGCTAGGTTCTAGGGCCTAGGGTTTAAAAGCTGAGAAAATCAAATTGAATCGATTATGAGCAATTCATACCTAGGGTTATAATTTGGGCCTAGCAATTTAAATATTGCAAATTATGCTAATCTGATGCCTCCAATTTTATTCTATGGATAAGAAATGAGTTCATTCGTAGGATATTATATTGAGTATAAAATAGGAATATGGTAGTAGTTAACTTTACATTTGAGATGATCCATAATAGAACTGAATGAGAAAATAGGATTCATGTAGCGGACTCAAAAAATTTGGATAAAGATTTCGTTGTTGCTGTTCAATAGTCATAAGTTATATTTATAAAAGATTAACCTTGCAATTTAAAAATAGGATGCAACGGACAAGACTCTATAGGTTGTAGTAGCGCGCTTATCATGCTAATTCGATCTCCAATTTGCTGCGAGTCTCCATCTCTGTAGTTTGCATGAAAAAAAAAATCATGCAATTCTCTTACTCTGTGGTGTTAAGATTCTAAATGTCAATGAAAGATTAAAACTTGTAATCTCATTTGTGTTCTTGTTTCTAAATTGAATATTGCAGGTTGAGGAGCATTTTGGGGCGGAGGGTTTGAGTGTGGTGGGGTATTACCATGCGAATGAGAGGGCTAATGACTTGGAGCTGAAGAGTGTGGCGAAGAACATCGGGGATCATGTGTTTCGTTGCTTCCCTCGAGCCGCTGTGCTTCTGGTGAGGGTTTTTTTTGGGGTTAAAGTTTGTTTCCTTTTGTTTTGTTTTTCGTTGGTTATAGCGTGATGGTGGGTTTTTTGTTGGATCAGCTGGATGTGGAGAAGATGAAGGAGCTGCCAAAAGGAAAGGGGCGAGATCCTGTAGTACAGGTAAACAAGCATTACAAATATTTGAATTTTGAACAATGGGCTCATACGTCATGAATTTTGACTTAAATGGTGCTGCTGGAAATATTATGTTTTTAAAGTTTGATATGAAATTAGGAGAATTTTCTTGAGAATATTCTTTCATGTGGAAAAAACAAATAGAAAAGGCGCGAGTTATGAGTAATTTGAATTTCTAAACATAGAATAAGAGGCATGATAAGGTCTAACCCCCCCCCCCCCCCCCCCCCCCCCCCCCCCCCCCGGGCGGGGCTAGGTTATGCAATCATGAAGTTAATCCAAGAATATTACATTGACATGTTTATGGACGAGAGAAATACTTATCTATGTTGATGTCGATGAACAAGCCTCACTTTTAAGGTATTATGTGCCAGTATGTATAAGGAACTTAGGTGCAGCTTTGCCAAAATATATGGATTTTCCATGTCTATGCTTTGCTACTCAAAAGAACTTTGGGTTTATGATGAGAGGTAGGACAAAAGAGGATGAGGATGGCGAGGGGTGATTGATTGAGTATAGAGTTATTGTTTTAACAAACTGGATGCAAATATTGCAAGGAAGTAGTAGGATAGAATTATTATATTTCTGAAGGGAAGAAGGCAGGAAGGGATGCGGTTAAATCAAACTAACAATCTAAGAAGAATGCTTTACGCAGCACCATATGAGGAACCCATGTATCCTAGTAGATATACTCTCCTACAGAGCTTCCTCGTGGCCATTATGGATTAAGATTTTGATTAGTTTTGCTTTTACAATTCTTTATTTTTATCTATTTCCTAGACAAGGATACTCACTGTTAGAGAAGGTGAATATTAGGAAGGAACTATCAGTAGATACTAAATTATTAATAAAGTTACAAGTTAATTAGTTTTTGCAAATAGATCACATGCAAAAGTAATGTGACTGTAGAAAGTATAAGGTAAAGCTAATTACTCGGTATCATGCAGTGGAATCGATTAAAATTTAACCAATTTTAAAAATCTTTTAGAGAGGAGGGGTAGAAGTAATTTGATTAGTTTATGCAAATAGATCACATGGAAAAGTTATATGACTGTAGAAAGTATAAGGTAAAACTAATTAATCAGTATCATGTAGTGGAATCAATTAAAATTCCACCAGTTTTCAAGATCTTTTACAGAGGTCACAATGTTATGAAGAAGCAAAGTGTGCATAATATGATATATCTTCTTCCAAAATCTGTTATAGCCTATGCTTGTTATGTGTTGCAATATCTTGATCCAAAGGAGCTACTTAGGACATTTGCTGTTTGGGGAAATGCATTAAGTTTTTTATTGAAGGACATAGAAGATTTAACTAGCTTGAGAATGCACAGATTTTTGACGTGCCTAAGTTTATAATTTGGTCTTCATCTATGCTACCAAGTAGTAATTCATTCTTACATATTCTGGCAACTAAGAAGCCATCTTCAGTTAGTTTCCTTCTGATGCACAAAAAAAAAAAAAAGACAATAGCAACATCACCTTTATCCCGAGCCCTTATGGTTTGGCTTTACAAGAAAGATACCTTTAGATAAATTGCGTTTCCGTTGGATCATTTTCTCTTATTTGAATTTCTATGATGTTACTTGTGACTTCTGGAATGCATGTCATGTGATTCTAGTTTGCAGTTGTCCTCAATTCATCCATATGGTAATAAAAAATTAATTCACATCATCTTATCTTGTGTTCTCCTGCCATTTCTTGTTGCATGTGTTTCTTCCTAACCCTTGAACCTTGACTTTTTTTTTGGTTTTGTCAACTTTAGGCCATGTATAGCTTCTGTTGATCACACCTCTTAGGAAGATTACTTTCTTGTTGAAGGTTGCTTAAATTTTATTTTTCCTTACCCTATCAATTTTCTACAAGGTTGTAGAAAGCGGAGTGTAACATTAAGGCATTTTTGAGGCTCAAGCGGAAAAAAGCACCAAAAAAAAAAAACAGTCTAGTTTAAATATGGATAAATATTCAAAAACAAAAAATTCAAGCAAAAACTAAAAATGCTATATATGCTTATTCGATGATTTATAGAGATCCTAAGCATGAAATAGATGCATAACAATCACTAAATATTAACTAAGTATTAGTGCTTCATTGAGGCTGTGGACAAGAGGGAGCAGTGTACTGAAGCTGTGTTGAGGAGCTTGCTGGAGATGGTGAGAGGAGCTATGTAGCACAGACACGGATCCGACACGGCCATCCGACACGCCGACACGAGGCAAATCCTAAAAAATACATAGGATATGTGTGTTCGACACGTGTGTCCGACACAGATACGACACGACACGGCTTCATGTTATACGTGTTCTTGCTTCATAGGAGAGGAGCTTAAGAGAGGTAGTAGAGGATGGGGAGAGATGGTGGGAGAGGAGTTAGAGGCAGCTAGAGAAGGTGTTGAAGGTAGTGGTGGAGGCGAGAAGCTCCTGAAGGCGAAATTGGTGGCAAGAGGAGTTGGAGGCGATTGATGATTTGGGGTCTTAAGGGTTTTCGGGTTCATAATAGAGAAAGAGAGAAATGGTGGGGTATGAGGGACTTTAGGTGTTAGAAACGGGTCATGGTCGGTAGGGTGCAAAATCGAGACCTCTTTATTATCATTCGCATTTTAACTAAATGTCTGAAAGCTCATTTTAGCATTTTCTCCGCTTTTCCTTGCTTTTCCTTGCTTTTTGCTGCTTTTTCGTGCCTTTGCGAGTAAAAAAGGTATTAGTGGCGCTTTATACCACCGCTTTGAGGCAAAATTTGATTTATACGACTTCTTTTCTCCATTTTTTGTCGCTTATTTCGACATTGATTTCTATATTGAAGGCAGTAAAAAAAGGTTCCATGTTTATGACTAATTTAAATATATTACTTTCTCTTGCATTAGATATAATCTTTCTGTGGACGTCTGGAAATCTGTTTTATGTAGCTTGGCAAGGACATTTTGAGTTTATATAAGATGTTATTTTCTAATATGGCAGCATATACATTCTAATCAAACATACATTTTGGAATAAACTCTTGTTGCTATCGTTAGCTGGATATGTTTATTGACACTATTTCATTTGACATTGAAGTTTTTTTGTCTCTCTCTCATGGAGTGCTTTCAAACATTAGTGCTAGGTCATCTTTTCTAAAATTACTATGTTGCAAGTAAAGACATACTATTTCATATTTATTCCATGTTATTCCTCTTTTTTCCCATTAACTAATGTTGTAAAGGGAAGATAAAAATTAAGCCGGTAAGCAGTAAGCTTCACTACATGCTACCTCTCTCGATGTCCTCTTTCAGTTCTTACTTACTCCATTCACCCATTTTGTACAACTTCAAGTATTATATTTTAGAATGGAGCATAGTTTTTCTGAATTTTTCACTGTTTGTGCTGTTGAGGTCTTTATTACATGGATTTGTCAGGTTTAGGCATTTTAATGCTTCAACGTTTTCTTCTAAGTTGTTTGACATGAAGAATCTTGAGAATTGTTTGAAAATTTCCAAAAGTATCTCATTAGGATGCCAAGGATCTATTTGTTTTTGTTCTCCATCTAGCATCACTAAATTGACATCTTACCTTAAATTCTAATATTCCTCGTCACATATGACATCTCCTTTCTGGAGCAAAGACCACGTGCAATGCCGAAACCTGAAACTTGTCACCAACCAACTTCACCCTTTTACCACTGAGCGATGCCTTAATGGCATGACATAACACATCTTGAAACAAATATATTGTAATAGATAAGTGTGCTATAGATGCTTAAGATATCATACACATCAATTGTTGACATCCTAATTAAATGTTTATCCTTCTATACATATTGGATACGCTTGGAATGGATACATATATGCTGATTCTATTCCCCTTGATTGAAGAATTAAATACTACATACCAACGTCACTTTTGGTACTCTTATGCATATTCAAGAAAGATAGATATTTGGATAGTATGCATAATTCCTTCTCTAGAATTGGATAACTTGATTCAACTAAATGGTTGTCAAATTATATTTTTAAATTGTTCCTTTCACATACCTATCCTGTTACATTTCATGATTTCCCTGCCAAGGTTGCTGATAGCGGATCGCGTCGCGTCGTGGCGAGGTACCGCTAAGGCTATATCGGGCTATTGCGGCGAAATCGCAGCAAATAGCGCACAGTCAAATAGCGGTCAAATTTAAATATATTTAAATATCCTAAATAATAAGAAAATTCATAAAAAATCTAAAAATTCAATTAGTTGTAAATTTCTTGTATTATCAATAAATAACAATTAATAAGCTTGTTGTATGAATAAAACTATGAAGAAATTCAAGAAATATAGCATCATAATATGTGTGATAGCGGGTTTAGCCGCTTTTAACCGCGAAAACCCGCTTTTAACCGCGAAAATCCGCTTTTAACCCGTTAAAATCCGCTTTTACGCGCTATTCGAATGAATAGCGGATTTTTCCGCTTAAGCCAGCCGCGAAACCCCTACGCGTAGCGCTGAAGGGCCGTGACCGCTATTCGCGCCGCTATAGCCCCGCTATTGGCCGCTATTTACTACACTGTTCCCTGCCTTAAAGATCCATTGATGCATTTGGAGCTTTGGAGGTTATTACTAATGCAATTGGATTCAGAAAATTTTAAGTTTTTTAATTTGTCAATTATTTAATGTAGTGTCAGAGTTCATTGGGGGGTTTCTTATGAAGTTTCCAATGAAAAGCTATCTAGGGGTGCATATTTTTAGTCATTTAGTCATCAACGAGGACGTGTCCATGATTGTTCAGCTGGGGGAAGGGGGTTAACTTTCACGAATGAGAAACTAAAGTCAATATTGTTTTCGTTTAATCCTTTTGTTGATTTTAAAAGGATTGTCATTTACAAATTTGATGACAAAAAGACTAGTATTACTCAACTTAAGGATTAAACAAGAACACCAAAATCGAATATTTCAACAATGATAATATAACATTTTTGAAAGATAATATCTAAATAATAGATGGAGTTTCACATATGCATTACAAAAGAGAAGAATATGTTAGTTGATATATGTATAACAATGCTTCAACTTAAAAGAACCTCTCTCAAATGCTCCTTAATCTTCGTCCTTCACACTTAGAACGACATGTGCATATATATTCTAAAATAAAAAATAGAATAGTACAACATCCTTAATATTATATAAATTTTCATTCGCAAAAACTAACATTAGGAGTAAATTATGTATGTATTACATTAGCTAAAAGTTAAGAGCTACCTCTTAATCACGAAGCTTCACACGTCGTTCTTTCATATCATAAGTAATCTATTAACGGATCTTTGCTAAATGTGCTTATAATTTTCTTCTTAATATATGTTAGCATGTAGTCTGCAATACTATCATCGTCCATCTTGTTGCGAAGTCTAGTTTTAACAATGGTCATAGTTGAAAAAAATTGTTCAAAGGTTGCGATCGAAACATAAAAAGTTAAAATCAAATGAATCAACTAGTCAACTAAACAGTACTTTGCGGATTTTCTAGACTTCACCAATCTTTTACATACTTTTGAAAGTATAGATAAATCATTGAATCTGGGATGTTGAGGAATTTCAATTTCATAATGTTGTAATTGAATCTTCAAAGGTAACTTCTCTTGTTTTGTAATGTCCTCGAGATAAAATGAATCCACAATATTGCAAATTTTAGTAAAGTTGAAGGACTTATAATTTTCTTGTGGATCTAGTGTGGAGCTAAGAACAATTAGCTTCATTACTTCTTCATTGAACCTATGATTCAACTCTTGCATTTGACGAACGATCACTACAACAAATATTTTCTACCTAATATTGATAATCATTGATGGCATTGCCTGATTGAGCATGAGGTCGACCTTTATGATAAGGAGCATTCATATTAGGAATCTCAATATTATATTCTTCATAAAATGGTATTGCTTCCTTTAGAATATCGCAGCATCCAAAATCTCTTAAAATTCAAAGCGACTTCATTATTCTAGAGACCAAATTCATTGCATTCGAAATGTCTTGAGATTTGCGTTACAAAGCTTGACAAAGATCATCAGAGATTCCTAAAAGCTCTCTTATAACATGTAAGATGGCAACAATTTTCAATGATCTAATGACTTTCAAGGAACTACATGCATCACCATGTTGTGAATGCGTTTTGGTGCTTATGATATTTTTTTTTTAAATTTTAGAACCACACAAATTGAATCAAACAATGCCACCAAGCTATGAATAGAACTTAAGTAAGAACCCCATTGCATATCTCCTTCTCATTGCAAAGTACTATGACTAAGTCCACTTTCTGTCTCAAGAAGTCCACTTTCTGTCTCAAGTTTTTTTGAAGGCTATCATATTAGAAATGTAAGTGACTTGTGCCAATTTTAACTCATCTTATCTTTTACAAGAAGCACCCACTATGTTGACAACCGAAGATAAATTATTAAAGAAATCGTACACCTTAAGCACATCCTTTGAAGCAGTCACCAAAGCCAACTGAAGATGACGAGCTGGACATTGAATGTAATATGCATATGAACAATCTTTTAAGGTTAAGGCTTGTTACCCATTCCAATCTCCACGCATGCTACTAACTCTATCATATCCTTGATCTCGAATATCATGAGCGCTCATATTATAACGAGAAAGCACACCAAGTATTTCAATTTTCAAGGTCAATGTAGAAGTATCTGAAACATGGATTAAAAAAAAAAAAAAAATTCTTGTACCAAACCATCCTTATCTACAAATCTTAGCACAATAGACATTTGTTCTTATTTTCATTGATCGCGAGCTTTGTCAACAAGGATATGAAATTTTGCATCATTAATTTCTTCTCGAATAGCACATCGTATTATCCTCCTGAAAATTTGGAGTATCTCTTTTTGGATAGAACTTGTTATATATTAGGCATTCTGTAGAGCATTGGATAAAGCAACTTTCCAATGCTTTCATTGTAAGATGCTTGAAGCCTTATCATTTCAAGAAAACAATTCCAATTTATAGATTCAGAACTTCCATTTTTGCCTCTTAAATGACAACCATGAAATGTAAGCCATCAAATTGCATTTATTGATGTCCTGAGCCGTAAAATGGTTGTTTGCAAATTGTTGAAAACTTTGTTTTGGAAAAAAACTGTTAGTGTGGTGTGATTGAGCCATCAAATCTTTGTAAGATCTCACCGTCATATTATGGGGTGAGTTTGGACTACTTTCAATATGATATCGAAAAACATAATGTTTTTCGTTACTGACTTTCTTTCAATCTTCCTTCTCGGAAGCCCTTCATCGTGAATACATCGGCTCCCAAATGAGTATCACATCCAAAATGAGTATCATACTTGTTGCCAAAAATATAATAAGGTATACAAAAAGTGGCATTTTTACTTGGTAAATAGTCTAACCATGCTGAGAATTTCTTATACCAAGAAGATAGGAACATCTTAGACAGTTCTCGGGACCCAAAAATGGATATTTAGAAGGTATTGGTTGATATGGTCCAGAGGTTATGTATGCTCGACGAATTTGATCTTGTTGTTGAACATGATACTCATAATAGATGACGTAATCCTAGATCATGTTCTAGACTTCCAATATCAAATTCACTTAAGTTTGGAGTCTCTATTTTTGTAGTTTTTGGAGGAGGTTCTTCTATTGCAATTGAAGATTGGGGATTTTGACTAAAAGTAGCGGGCATTGGTTTCAATATCATTACCTTTTCTTTTTAAAAAAATGCATCAATCTTGGATGGTTTTAACGTAGTTTAATCATTCACCTAGAAAAGTTTCATAACAAAAGATGAATTACAGTTTTGAGTAGGGGGTCAAAATTGAAGTTTTCAACCTAGCTTTAAGGCAAGTTGATGCTAAACTTTTATGCTTTATTATTTTGGAGCATGTGGTCAAAGTTAAACTGCTGACTTGATTCTAAAAATGCCCGAAATCAGTTATGCATTTATTAAGACTAGAAGCTTATTATTTTTGACTCAAAAATTATATAGTTATGCATTGACTTAAAAAAACACTGACAAATATTTATGCTTTGATTCAGTTACTCAAAATTTGAAATTCCGTCCTTGATCTATTCAGTCCCAATCAAAATTGCATCCAAACTAGAAATCTCATAACTTATAAAAGAACCTAAATACTTAGTTACTTAAATTTGGAGAAAAAAGATTTCTAAGATATCTTGTGTCACAAAGTAAATGTCTAATTTTTGAGAAACAAAAACTAAATACTGAATCAAGAAACATAACAGAAAAGCTGAAAAAAAAAGAAAAGAAAATAAATTGAGGAACAAACCCTAATTACCTGGAAAGTATTTAGAAACAAACCTTAGTTACCTTGAGGGGAGTTTATACTACTGAAGTTTGACGAGGTTGAAGCCTTGAACACGGAGAGGTTTGCGATCAGAAAAGTTTCTTTATTTTCTGTTAGAGGGTCTGCAAGATTATTTTGGAACCCGTGAATGAGGCTATAGGCAAGGATGCTGAGGAACTTCTTCTCATAACTGTTTATTGGAGGCATGGAGGCATATGTCTTGAATTTGAGACCTAGTCGTGAATCCTATGCCTCACAAACTTTGCTCTAGTTCCTGCCACATGTATGCCTGTGCAGAGTTACTTTTGATTAGTTATTTAGGTCATCTGCTTAGTATATGTTTTTCATTTCCCTGTTTTGGAATTTATTGTTTCTTGGGATTCCAAACTCATTGTATCTTTATGCTTTGTTTCTCTAATATTTCGAATATCAGTCAATTCTTGAATGAATTATCTCCCTCTCTAAAACACATGATGATTTCCTAACCAAATTTGAAACTGTAGACCTATTATTGTAAAGTCTAAATTTATCCCAGTCCACTCTTTCTGCCATAATGCTTGTCTAAACTTTAAATTCTAAAACTTATGTTTTCCAGGATTTTTGAAAATTTAGATTTCACGTGCAACTGCAAAAACAATGTTTCACCTTAAAATAACTTAAGTCCATCACCCTTGGTAACCTAGTCGCCATAGGTGATGTAAAATAGGAGAAGGAGAGCGGGAGGACAGAGGAAAAGGAGGAGAAATTAGTGTTTTGAGGAGCAATCTCAAGTTAATAGAAATCTGGAGTTATAAAAAATTCATGGTGTACTAGTGGAAATTGTATGTGTCCTTCTGGCAATTTTCAGTTTAGTAGTAATGATGTTTAGCTAGTACGTAGATGATTTTCCAACATTGTGAAACATTCTTTAACTTAACATGATTTTAGACAGGGAAAAGCGAAGTTAGGGAGTTATGATATTCTTGGGCACGTGTGGATGTGAATAAAAGGGGTTTTTATCTTTAACCCAAAGTTTTACCCCCACTTATTTAAAAACCTATCCACTTTTATAAATACTCATAAACCCAAAATACTCCATGCCACTTATTTTGTAACCTAACTTGTGCAGTACCCTCCTTTTTTTTATAGTGTATTTCCCCTATAAATTTGAAATTTCAAAATTGCCCTTCTTCCCTAAATATTACTACCTTTTTCTCTCTTTCCTCCATTTCACAAACCCAAAGATCTGATAATCAAGAAATCCACCTCATCTTCACTTTCTCCTTCTCCTCCAAGCCTCACCACCCTCAAATTGAATTGCAACTCATCAATTATTCGCCCTCTCCCCCTCCGATGACCCTAACTACTCTCTCGCTCTCTTCCGCCCTCTCCCGATCACCGAACCTTTCATCTTCAACACTATCAGCTCTCTTCCCCAATTCTACCCTTACATGCCCTCTCAAAGTCTCCTTTGAACAACCTTTCTTCCTTAATCAAATTGCCAATGAAACTAAATTGAATTTGGTCACTAGGTGCATGACGGTGTGATAAAGATTAGGTTTTAGTATAAGGTTCAGAAAAATTTTATTCACAAGTATCTAAGTTTTGGTGAGAGTATGGTGCATGAAAAGTGTTCAATGGAATGACAGAGGAATATAGTTATTTGGACTATAACAATTAGCAGTTATGCGAGGGAGTGTTGGTTGAGGAGGCGATGCATGTGCTCGATAAAATGTCTAAAAGCGGTTTGGTTTTGTGAATGCGATGATTGTGATTTATGTGTAGGTAGAATGTCAGAGAGGAATAAGTACATCCCCCCACCAAAAAAAAAACAAAAAAACAAAAACAAAAACAAAAACAAAAACAAAAACAAAAAAAGCTATGTGAAAATAATTATCTTGTGTAGCTTTTAAATGTGAATCTCATTTTTTTTGTAATTTCTATTTTGTTATAATGTATTTGGACCTACATAAGTGTTTTGGCTATATGGTCATTTCGGTATATCACATTATGTGAAGGCTTTTATATATTTTATGGTTTTTCTTCAAATAGGAATCTTCAAAGCCCTTCATCTGGAAGCATGTTATAGTGTAGATATTTTTGTTTTGGAAGCATGCTATATAAGTCGCAAATGGTTATATGTGTATGAAGTTTGTTACCGATCTTGTATTTTGTATCAATATGTATCAATCATATTTTGTGGTATCGTTCTATTCCAAAACTAGTGCTATTCGATAATTTGTGATATTTGGTTGATGCGTAATAGTCTATATATGTCACATGTGTGAGGTTCTACAGTATCCGATGTTATGTTTTGATATGAGATGTTATGTTTTATGTGTAAGGGTCGATGTCGTTGCATAGAAAAACTATAAGTATTAAATTCTGTTGTAGAGCTATAATATGATAGAAAAATTACAGACTTTATCTATTTTCTATATATACGAAGACAATAAAGAGCTATACTTTAGCAATAAAGAGCTATGCTTCTGTTATAAAGAGCTATACAATTATATAAGGAGCTACACTTGACAAATAAGGTGCTATGTTTTGACATAAAATGCTATACTTAGGGGGTGTTAGTCAATTGGGACATTTTCATGCAAAATGGGATAATTGTTAAAGTGGAATAATGTTTCGCTAGTGGGATATTTAAGTGGGATAACTAGGAACAATTTTGTGAAGCGGGATATTTTGATAAAATAACATGGGATAAATTTTTATAATCATGAAGTATATATTTATGCATTTTGAAGATATAAATACTATTTATGTATTTTAAACTTACTATTATTGATTGATAATTACTTACAAGAATGTTCTTTACTATTAAATAAATTTTGTTTAGACTATAAGATATTGATAATTATTATTATGATGATGGTCTAATGATGGTGATAACCATAATAGGAAATAAGTAAAGAAAAAAAGAAAAATAAAAAAATAACAAAATAAATATGAGTTCTAGTTTTTTACCACCTAGTTCCAAGCTAAAACTTGGAATAATTTGAGAGACTAGAACTCTTATTTTTATATAGAAAAATAAAAAAAGTGGGATAATTTTGTACCATTATCCTAATTCTAGTTTTGTTAAAGTTCTACTTGACTAACACTGTAAAATTTTATTCTAGTTTTAGTTCTATGTGACTAACACCTTAAAATTTTGTTCTTAGGTTTAGTTCTATGTGACTAACACCTTAAAATTTTATCCCACAGATTATCCCAATTCTAATTTAAAGTTCTAGGTGACTAACCCCCCCTTAGAAATTGTATAATATAAGAGTGAACATGTCCGTTATAAAGAATTGAACAAACAAATAATACACTATATACTTGGTCAACCATTTTTATTGATAAAAAAATTATCGACTTCATTTATTTTCTGCATTTTCAGGGATAATAAAGAGCTATACCTAATAATAAAGAGCAATATTTTGCTATAAAGAGTTTATTGACTTGGTTTATCTTCTGCATTTTCAAAGACAATAAAGAACTATACTTAGTAATAAAGAGCAATATTTCTATTATTAAGAGTTATACAATTGTAAAAGGAGCTACACTTTGCAAATAAGATGTTATGCTTTAGCACATAGTGCTATACTTAGCTCGGATATGTATAAATGAGAGTGAGTCTGTTGATTATAAGGAATTGAATAAACAACACACTATATACAAGATCACCCATTTTATTAATCAAAAAATTACTGACTTGATTTATTTTTTTCATTTCCAGAGATAATAAAAAGCTACACTTTAGTCATAAAGAGCTATGCAATTGTATGAAGAGCTATACTTTGCAAATAGGGTGCTACACTTTTGCGTAAGGCGCTACATTTTGCTCAAACATTGTCTAAATAAGAGTGCAACTGATAGTCATAAAGAGTTGAACAAACAACTATATACATGGTCATCCATTTTCATTGATAAAAAATTACAGACTCGATTTATTTTCTGCATTTTTAAAGACAATAAACAACTATACTTTAGCCATAAGAACTACACTTTTGCTATAAAGAGCTATACAGATGAACAAGGAGTTATACTTTGCAAATAAGGTGCTACGTTTTAGCATAAAGTGCTACAATGTGCTCAGACATTATATTAATGAGAGCGAACCTATAAGTTATAACAAATTGAACAGATAACACACTATATACATTGTCACCCATTTTCATTGATTAGAAAATTATTGACTCGATTTCTTCTGCATTTTTAGAGATAGTACAAAGCTACACTTTAGCCATAAATAGCTAAACCTTTGCTATAAAGAGTTATACAACCGAATAAGGAGCTACACTTTGTAAATAAGGTGCTACACTTTGGTATAAAATGCTACAATTTGCTTAGATATTGTATAAATGAGAGTGAACCTGTTAGTTATAACAAATTGAATAAACAACACACTATATACATGTTCACCCATTTTCATTGACCAAAAAATTACTAACTTGGATTTATTTTCTGCATATTCAAAGATAATAACGAGCTATACTTTAGCCATAAAAAGCTACACTTTTGCTATAAAGAACTATACAAATGAATATGGAGCTACACTTTGCAAATCAGGTGCTACGCTTTGGCATAAAATGTTATGCTTTGTTTGGCTAATCAATAGGCAACATTTGATTAAATAACACATTATATACATGGTCACCCATTTTTATTGTTCATAACTCGTAATCACCACATTCCGCAAAACCAATACCAATCTCTTCTCAGACATTTCATCAAACACCAGTAGTGTCTCATCAACCAACCTCAATCGCAGATAAGCACTAGTCGTTGTGGTCCAAATGACTTTATCTCTCTTTGTCCTTCCATCAACCACCTTCCATGCATCAAGCTTGTCAGCAAAAAACTTCAACATGTCTCAACATAATATTTCTGAATGTCTCCGTATCCCATAGCCCATTCTTCATTGGGTCAGGATTTATTCACGAGCACGAAGAAGAAAGTAGAGAGGACATAGACCCATTGCTAAGAGTACTATTTGATGCTATTGTTTGGTCGTAGTAAGAAAACCTTCTTTCATTGAAGGATATTGGCTAACAGGTTGTGAGTTGAGTTAAGAGTGAAGAGGGTGTCATCTAGTTCATAGGTGACAAGTTTAATTTTGAGGGAGGTGGTGTGGGCGGCGGGTTTAGCAGTGTTGAGGGTTAGAGGGGAAGTGGTGGAGCATGAGGTGGTTTATCCCACTAGAGGAGGGAGAAGAGAGGACAAGAGTTCACTGAGAACTGAGTTGAGAGGAGAAGAAAATGAGAAAGACAAAAGGGTATTTTTGGGTGTTTAACTTTTTTGGGTAGATAAAGAGTACAAATGCATTGTATTTAATACTTTGGGTTTAAAAATAAGTTAGGTGGGGATTATTCGGTGTACGAGTGGTTATAAGAATGGGTGGGTTATTAAATAAGTCAGAGTAAAACTTTGGATTAAAAGACAAAAACCCCTAAAAATAGGATGGTGTAAAGTGACACCACCCTCTTAATAATTACAAAGTGACACCACTTAAAATAATGTCGAAAAACGTGGGATAATTACAATGTTACATTAAACGTTGGGCGCTTCTAGGCGTTGGACTTGACGTTCAGCGCTTAGTCGCCTAGGCGGGCGTCTAAGCGGTTTCTGGACGTTTTTTTTCTTTCTTCATTTAAATGATGGTCGATGAAGTTTTGTTGAAGGTCGGAGGAGGTAGTTGAGGTATTCATATTTGAACGTTAATGGAGTTTGGAGGACGTGTAGGCTACGACACATAAAATCATAATCAAGACCTACAGGGTGCAATCCACGTAAGCAGATAATGCTCCCCTAAACGCTCGTAAAATCTAGGTGGGCAGCCTAAATACCGCTTAGGCGCTAGGCGCTAGTTAGGCGGCCTACGTATCGCTCAGGCCTAGGCGTACGCCTAAGCGGACTAGGCGGAGGTTTTTTAAAACAGTGGATAATTATGATTTAATTACAAAGTGACACCATTTAAAACAATGAGACCTTGCGCAAGCCTAAATAAAGTAATCTTGTATAAAGATGACTCATTAATGTAAAAGGACCAATTACAGATACCATATGTCATAGAACATCAGTTTCTTAAGAAGAAAAAAGATGATGAAGTGGAGAACCATGACTCAGTAACTCACATTGAGAATAGTGTCAGATCCACCATGGTGGAAGGGGTGTCACGTGACCACTTCAAGGGGTTCCTTATGTGCACATGGGTTAAGTTGAGATTTTGTGAAGCTCTAATTTGCATATCCATACCATCATGTAAGTTGCCGTCACCATTTAGCATCATCAATCACGTAGGACCATCAACTATATGGGGTTATACGCTTTTGATATGCCAAACCGAATTACTGAAATTCCTTTATTGGCTGTATGCCATTGGCTGAGTTACTAAAGTGGGTTTATGTGTTTGGTGTTGTTATTAATGATGCATTTGATAGCGTTATTAATGACATGATTATGTAGTTCTTTTCAAAATATGAAAACTAATCAAAGATAGTTGTAAAGTTTTTCAGCTAGTAACAATTATTTGGTGACACCACTTTCCAAAAATCCTGGATCCGCCACCGATTGATAAAAATGTAGTTAGTGATATTTCGAATGCTATTATGCAACAATTGGTCAAATTGCAATTATAGGTAGTTATATGTATTTGTATCTCATGGAAGTTTCAAATTTTTTGAATTTGAGAGAAAAATTAGAAATATCAGTTTTTCACATATTGTGACACCACTATTTTAAATTCCTGGCGCTGCCACTGTTTCTGAGCCCAATTTTCAGAAATATCAGGTATATTTGGGTTGCTATCCTTCTCTTGCAGGATTTCTAGAGTTTTGTTGTATTTCTGGTACATGTTTCATCTTGGCTAAGTAGGAAACAGCTCCCTATGATCAGGTAGGAGGTGAGGTGTCCATTTTTGCGGAGGCTTACTGCAAGCTCTTTTCTTTGTCCATGTATGTTAATCATCACAGTTAACTTAAGTAGACTATGGTTGTTAGATCTGGACGGAATGCAGTTTCATCTGTGTCCTTTTTATGATTCCCAAATTTTACTGTTATCATCGTGAGGATCACCACTGTTGAGCTTCAAGATTCTCAGAATGTGACTTCAACCATGCGCATGCCTTGATACTTTGTCGCAAACTTTGCCTCATCCCCCCCCCCCCCCCCCACCCCGGCGGAAGAACACCTGTACTTTATGTGGTAGAAATAGTATCATGGACTCGGTTTGCCACCCTTCTCGTTGATGTCCATTTCTTACTGATCACTTGTGGCATATTGTGCTCTACTAGAAACAACATGTTTCTTTCTCCTGGCGCTTTAGCTGATATAACAACTTCAGCTTAATAGTGGTGATGTTTACCCACCCTGCAAGGTGAAGTGTGGGTAATTTGCAAATTAAATTCCGTACTGTCAGCAATTGTCACAGTGCAGTTGTATGTCATAAACGTAGATTGCTTGGCATGTTAGAACAACATACATCAGTGCTTTAATGTTGTGTTACCCAGGTACTTCAAATTTTAAGTTTTGATGCATTGGACACAGAAAGATATTCCCTACTACCATTCCATTGCAGTGCTAGTCTGCTAGAGCTTATCTGTTTGAGATTTCAAGTGTAGATTGTATTGAGATACCATTTTAGTTCATTTCATTAAAAAGATCAATTGGTTGACTAAGTTATGACGTGCGCAAATAAATATATAATTGCACGCGTGTGTATGAACATAGGCATTTCTCCATATTGGTTTTTCTGACTATTCTCATATCGGAGACTTGGACATTTTGACAAGGTGAGAGGTGCTTGCTGACGTTGTTGATAAATGGAGTTTGCTTGTCAAATTATAAGATGGTCCTTGATCTGGGCATTGTCTTTCGGAAAAAAAAAATCCTATAAGAAAATTATATTAGGAGGAAAGAGATTGTGACGTGTCCCAATACAGATCTAAAGTTGGTGATTGCATTGCATTGATATAATTTCACTAATGCAATATTGGTATTGCACTGGCTGATACATTATCTGATCACATTGATATTGTATAGATACCTCTCACAATCTCCTTTCTCGCTATTTTTCTATATGGTGTCCTCTATAGGATTTTTTCTCGATAATATCGCCAGTTGACTAAGAGTGTGCATGTATCATGGATAGTTTACGTCTGATTATTATTATTTTTGAATACTGGAAGTCTGAAACATAGCTTGTCTATAACACAGTGTTGGGATAAAGATTTAATTGAACATACTAAACTGTTATAAATTTATCTATGTTATCTTGCCTTTTGCAGCTTTACTCAAGGGATTCATCAAAAGGTTGGCGTCAGTCAGGATCAGATGGAACGAGCCAGTTGACCTTGAAGGAGCCCTCGGCCAATGCAGTACTTTTGGACTACATTGCCTCCGAGAAGTGGCAAGAAGTAGTTGATTTTGATGATCATCTTGATGACATTAGCAAGTAAGTTCATTTTGTTTTAGTATCGTGCTATACTGCTTTTCAAGATATGTAACCCTTTTGCTGTCATATTTTGCAGGGATTGGTTGAATCCTGATCTCTTCAAGTAGGCCTTTCGGTAGTTTGTTCCTTATTGTCAGAATTTTTTTTAAAAAAATTGTATGTTTGCAAATTGCAGATAATTTACTCCAGCTACTTTTTTGTGACGGAAAATTGACTGCTACTGTTGAACTTGATAAGGGTTTACTTCATGAGTATTTAAAATAGGAAAGTGTAACAAGGATACAAGAATAAGAGTAAGCTTATTTTTTTTTCTCTAGTTGATGAATGATCATTATGTTCATTTCGTGGTACTAACTACTTATTTCCTGTCAAAATTATAGAAATTCTTGTACAATGTTAAATAGAAGTATTTTTCAGTGTTGTTACGTGCAAGTTTGGTGAACAGTACAATTTGTTGCTGTAGACTTGTAGTTGATTGTAACACACAATCTTCGAAACAAACATTTTATTTGCTCAGTTTTATGTATTCTAGTGGTCTATACATGCCTTTGCAATTACTAAATGTCTTAAAATCATTTACCGGAGCATTATCATGAAGTAATTCTGTGCGATCCTCAGAGGTACCATTGTAACTTAGGAACAACTGTGTTTTGTTGCGTCGACTCCTGCAGTTTACATAAGAATGTGCTAGCTTGTTAATGTATGAAAAAGTTGAAGCTAAAGGCATTATTATTTCAGCTTGGAGACAAATTTTTGTGTAAACTGTGGCGAAAAAGACAGTGAAATTGCTTGAATGCTAGGATTTTCTCATCAAAGATGCTAGCTCTGCCATTGTCCAAGCCTAAGAAAGTAAACACATAAATGACGGGCTCACAATTCTGTTTTGTTACCATGGATTCTACTTGTGTATAATTTTTTTTTTTCCAACTCCTTGGGAAGTCTGGCTTTATGTAGGTAGTGATTTATTTCATACAGAATATTTATTTCTTACTATTTTGGAAAAATAAATTTTGAGCATTTATATATATAATGGTACGTAAATCGAAAAATGAAAATGAGTGAAACCATTTTACAAAGTCATATACTCCATGCGGATAGGGATGAATGATAGGTTGATGATTCCTTGTTATTATTGTACCCATCATCTCATCAAAATTTCAATTAAGTGACACTGATTAATATATTTATTAATTTATTATAAATAGATGTACATAGAATACGTATTTGCTCTTGTTGCAAAAGTTATTGTGCATAATATATGTGAATTGTAATTTAGTTCCTTCGTGAGATCAATTCATCAACTTTCATGATGTTGTTCCATAACATCTAGATGTTTTCCGCTGGGAATAAACGGGATTGGTTACATTAATCATTGATCGACGTGAGGATTTTTAGCAATAGAAACACATCACTATCTCCGACGGTCCAAGGTCGGTCTTTTGAGGCGCGAAGGAATCGTATACGTGGGTTATCCTCCAAGGGTCTCATCATTAATTTTGTAACATCATCATTAAAATAGTACTTTGCAATATTTCCATTTCCATCCAACTATGAAGTCTATTATATATTAGAGCCATAAAAAATACGTCCAGAAAGAGGCAAGTTTATCATCACTTGGTATTAGACTTGGGAGGTAATGATAAAGTTATTCTTGTACCTAAGAAGTATAATTATCTGGTCAAGATGACATCAAATCTTTAATCAAGTTAAAATGAATTATGTTTAAGTTAATTTCTATTTTTTCTGATAAAAAAACAAAAGCGAGCATAACTATTTAATTGTGATCATCGCTACATTCATCTTTAACATTTTTAATAGTGAAAATTTTATGTAACTACTTTTTATAGCTTCATGTGCTCCTAATTTGTTTAGATATTATTAAGAGACATAATTCAAAATATAGAAATCTACATATGTAAAAATGAAAATAATATTTAGATTATGAAGAATGAATTAATTTTCTAACTGTAAAATTTAAATAATATTTCAATGTTATTGAAAAATTTTGTTGTACATGTAATTATAGAAAACCTTAAGGAGTTATAAGCAATTTGTTATATAACTATTGAAAACTTTGACTTTGGATGTAATTATAGCAAATCTTGAGGAATTATTTATAATATCTAATAATTAAAACCCTACGATTAGTATATTTCATTTATAAAGTTTGCAAGGATTTTTTTATTGACTGAAAAAAGCAGGGTTGGAGGCCCTGCTCATTTAAAGAATATTATTAAAAACCAAAACAAAGCAAAAATACATTACAACTAGATGGAGAATCACATGGGGAGAAGCAGATAAGGAGTGGACCTATGTCGTCACCTACCAAACTAAACCCACAGCGATTCTTCGACTAGAAAACACATAAAACATACTTACATAGCAGAGTTTGAATATAACACACTAGAAGACATGACTACTTAGTTTTTTAGAGAGATAAAAAAGACAGATTTGCCTGCAAAAAGGAAGATTTCCCTGTCCAGCAAACTCAGAGGAAGCGTGGATTAGAGGTCATTTGAGAAGTTATCCCCAGAGGCGTCAACGTTCTTGTTGGCGAGCTCCTGAAGACCAAGATTAAAAGCAGCCCTGCGAAGTCTCCTAGCCAACCTCTCCTCTTCGGCACCTGCCCAAAATATTATAAATCTCCCAATATTAGAAGCAATATGAAGTGGATTAGATAGACTGTCCTTAAAAATAAGAGCATTTCTGCTGAACCAAATCCACCAACATGCACAAGGCAGCAAGATCTTCCAGATGGTTTTAATGTCTGAACAAAGATTAGGAGATTTGTGGAAGAAAATAAATTCCTCCATGGACTGAGGCCAACAATTTGTAGGGAGGAGGGGGAAGAGAAAAGTCCAAACTGCACGAGCAAAGGAACAATGAATAAAAAGGTGATCATGCGATTCAACACCCATTAAGCAGAAAGAACATCTCGGATCACCAGTCCAACCCCTGTGGATCAAATTTGCCTTTGTATTCAACTTCGTTTTGGAAATAATCCAGAAGAGGACTTTAACCTTGGTAGGAATAACTGATTTCCAAATCATATTGTAGAACTGAGATTTAACACCCCCTGAGTTGATGAAGGAGTAATAGGATTTAACTGAATAAATCCCCGATGGGAGGAGAGTCCACCAAAGGTCGTCTGGAGCAGAGGAGGCTCTGAGATTGATAGATGCTAAGAGAGAATGAAGATGGTTAAGATCTGACCTTTCAGAGATCGAAATACCTCTTCTAGTTAGAGGATGCCAATGCCATACATCGTTGAGCATTCTGCCTTGAGATCTGATACAACAGTTTTGGGAGAGAGCTAACTGGTATGCATTAGGGAATAGGTTGCAGAGGGAGTTGGTCGATGACCATTTGTCATGCCAAAAACTACCTGCTTTGTCATCTCCAACATTCCATTTAATCAAACTGAAGAATGTGGAGTGAATAGAGAATAAGTCCTGGATGAATATGATGAACAAAAGGATTAGACCCATCTTTAGAATAAACTAAGAAAATCACTTTGCTAATAATGGAATTTCTGTCGAAAATTTTCCATATTCATTTGGAAAGAAGGGCTCTGTTGAAGATGGGGATGTTAATGACCCCAAGGCCTCCTTCCATCTTAGATATGCAAACATTTCCCCATTTAATAAGGCATTTGATACTAGAGTGAAAGTGGCAGCCATTCCAAAGAAAATTTCTCCTAATTCTGTCTATGGCCTTAATAATCCATTGCGGCAGCTTGGAAAAAGACATATAGTAGAGGGGGAGGGATGAGAGAACTGAGTTCAGAAGAGTTAACCTTTCGCTAATAGAAAGGGTTTTTTTTCCATAACGAGAGCTTCTTCTTGAATGACTCTAGTAGAGGTTGCCACTCTCTTTTAGAAAGAGAGCCACTTTTGAGGGGGAGGCCCAAATACGAGAAAGGGAGAGATCCGACAGAGCAGTTGAGAATCTCTGCTAGCATATTTCCTTTATAAGGGATTTTACCAAGGTAGAAGAGATTGGATTTAAGGGGGTTGACACATAGACCTGATATGTTAGCAAAGATGGAGAGGATGGTTTTAAGGGTAACCATATCAGAGGGGATGGCCCTGGAGAAGATGATGGTATCATCCGCAAACTAGATAGTCCTGATAGAATTGAGCTCTCCTTTCAAACTGAGATCTGATAAATCCCCCGAAGCTGCGCTACAGTTCAGCATTTTTCTAAGAACATCAACCACTAGCAAGAAAAGCAAGAGGGATAGGGGATATCCTTGTTTGAGACCCCCGAAGCATCGGAAGAAATTTGTAGGGGAACCATTCACTAAAACAGCAGATTTCGAAGAGAATAATATGTGGTGAATCCAGAGGCACCACTTGGGGCTAAAACCTCTGGCTTTGAGGAGGGACAGAAGGAAAGACCAATTAACACAATCAAAGGCCTTATAGAAGTCTACCTTGAAGGCACATATCTCTTTTTTCCCTGAGGACCAAAAGTTGATCATTTCATGACCTAAAAGAAAAGAATCCAAAGAAGATTTACCGGATTGAAAAGCTGATTGAGAGTTATCGATGAGGAGGTGAAGAACTTTCCTTAACCTGTTTGCCAAAATTTTAGAAAAAATCTTACAGGAGCTGTTGATAAGGCTAATAGGCCGAAAGTCCTTGGGAGAAATGGTACCATCTTTTTTTGGGAATGAGGCAAATGTGAGAGTAATTGATATTATGTAAAGATTGGGGATGAGATGATATGCCTTAAATGAATTCAACAACATCAGCTTGGATGACAGACCAAAATCGCTGGTAAAAAAGAATGGGGAACCCGTCAGGCCCTGGAGATTTGTCAGGGTGAAGATCGAAAACGGCCTCTGTGATTTCTTGCTAGGAGAAGGGAAGATCAAGAGAAGAAAGGTCGAAATTGTCGTGAGGATAAAGAAGATCCCAGTTAGGGATAAGACTGGATGATGGGGGTTTATCAAAGAGATTTGAGAAGAAGGTGAAAAAGGATTGTTTGATGTCGGTGTCTGATGAGATAATGGAATCATTAACAATGAGGTGGGGAATAAAGTTCTTTCTACGATGGTAGGAGGCAACTTTATGGAAAAAAGCAGAATTGTTGTCTCCTTCTTTCAGCCATTGGATGCGGGATCTTTGTTTCCATTTGATCTCATCAGCTTTAGCTAAAGATAGAAGCTGATCCTTCAAATCATATCTAAGCTGAGATTCTTGAGGGGATAAACTTCTGGAATTTTTAAATCATATCTAAGTTTGCAAGGATTAATTTGTAAATTTATAAAATTCAGGAATTTTTAGTACATCTGTGAACTTTCAAGGTCTTTCTTCAAAGTTTAGGGTTTATTCTATGAATTATGAACACTTAGTGTTGATTCTGCCAATTTTAGTTTTTGTTTTGTCAATTTATAATTTTCTAGTGTTTTAATAAAATTTTGGTTTTTATGTAGAAAATCACAATTTTTAGAAGTATGTTGGGTTTTCTTGCAAATTGTGTACATCTTGGATTTCTGTAACACCTGCAACTTTTGTAAGTATTTTGGTTTTTTGGGTTATGTGCACTTTGGTGCAAAATATGGAATTTATGGAAGTCTTTAGAAATTTGTGAATTTTTAGAACTTTTCGTCAAAAGCTGCAAATTCTATAAGTCCTTTGGGTATTAGTGAATTTTTTAAGTTGGTGGTAATATCTATAAAATCTACAAATTAGTGAAGCTTGTACGTTCTTTATGTGAAGTTAATGTTTTTAGGGCTTTATTGAAAATTTTGGTTTGGGGTTTAATTACAGCAAAAGTTTAGGAGTATTTCGTAATTTTCTCATTATTAAATTTCTACGCTAATAAAATTTTTATTAGGTTGGGAAAGTTTCAAGGGATTAATTTGCGAATTCATAAAGTTTGAAGGCTTATTTGTTAAAAATTTGAAACTCAAGGTTCCTATCTGCAAAATTATGTCTTTATTCTATAAATTTATGATGATTCAAGGTTGTTTCTATATTTTCAATTTATGTAATTTCCCAAACTTCTTGTGGTTTCATAAAATTGTGGAATTTCCTGCTAAAATTTGCAATTTTCTTCTTCAAATTTTTTTGGTTTTTTACCAATTTTTTGAGTTCGAAAGTTTTCTGCCAAACATTTTTTGGAACTCCTTTTTTATTTGTAGTAAGTTCTTTGGACTTTTAATTTTCTGAAGCTTTGAATTCTTGAAAAGTTTGTAATTTCGTGGACTTTTCTCAAAATGTTAGAATCTATCGATTTTGGTAAACTTTTGTAAATAAAGGGTTTCACCTATAAAATTTAGGCTTTATTCTGTAAAATTATGAAGCTTTACGGTTGTTTTTTCATAAAAAAATTGTTATGTAAAATTTGCAAGCTTATGGTGCTTTTATAAATCTGGGAAGTTTCATATTAATCTTTGTAATTTGGAAGTCTTTTAGATTTTGTACAAATGTTATAACTTTAAGATTTTTTTTGCAAAATCTGCAATTTCTAGATGTGTTTTGGGATCTTTGTGAGTTCCATGGACTTTAATGTAAAATATTCAATTTTATGAAAGTTTTTAAATACTTTTGTGAAATTTCTAATTTCATGGACTTTTTTTTGCAAAATATGCAAATAGCAAAGCTTCTTGGTACTTCTACAAATTTTACGTATGCTGAATACTTCTCTATGACAATTAACAAATTTGTGAATTCTCTAGGTTTTATATGCCAATTTGCATATTCATGAAGCTTCTTAAGTTTATTTTTCTTTATTAAAACATTGTTTTCTCTTAAGAGGGGTTCAATCTTAGGTTTGGCCTAGACAATACTTTGGTTTATTTTTTTAAAAAAATTACAAAGTTAAAGCAGGTTTTAATTTAGCTTTCTTTCTTGGACAATTTAGCTTTCTTTAATGGATTATTTAGACATTCGTTTTTCAAATCTTCATCAATTCTACAACACTCCTTTGAATCTTTGAAATTGCTCATAGGCTCGTCAAATCTCAAGGGCTCTTGCAAAGTGGTCCCTCAATGACCAAGATTACCCTCAACATGACTGAAATTACCCTCTAACTTACATTTCCCGCTAAAGGTCATGAAGACAAAAAATAAACATCAGGTGGGGGATATTTTCAAGGCTCCTAATGATTTATGGAACATATGAGCAATTACAAAGATTTGATGGACAATACATGTATAAACTTAGCCCTCCAACACAAAAGCTAACTCTAAAGACTAATCATACCGAAACTCCTTTCTTCAAACTATTATCCATAGCAAACCAAAAGGGAAAAAAATCAAAAAAGAAAAAGAGAAAATTGTGTCAAGGCCTCACTAACGGGAAGCCCATGTGACCTGGCCCTCTGTATTTTGAGCTTTGTGTTTCAGCCCCAAATACATGTTGTATTTGTGTCAAGGCCCCAAAATTTCTGCCATGTAAGCAGAGAGAGAAAAAGCCCACTTGAAATTACAAACAAACCCTCTAAAGTGACCGGACTTGGTAATCGCGCCCATCCCAAACTCAGGTACTCTCTCTCGCCCTCTCTCTTCTCCACTGTCCAGGAACCATCGAAGATTCCCACACTCCATTTCTCCTATCTCGAATTTCAACTTAGGGTTAGGGTTTTCGCCATAAATATTTCGTTAAAGGAAGCATCGGTTCAAGATTTTGAAGTCGTTCATCGCGGCTGTGAAAGACGGTCAACAAAAATGAAGCCAAATCATCTTCGTCGGTTGCTCGACGTGAGCGAAGTGGTGATCGCACGGTTTCCTCGAGTGATGATGATTGTGCCTCTTCTAGCGACATTGAATACCATTAATCATTTGGGAATAGAAGTACAGAGGAAGAGTCGAATGCCCTTTTGGTCATGCAAAGGGGTGAAGTACGAGATCGAGGCAATAAAAGAAGACTAGTAGGGGATGGTTCCAACCCCAGAAAGAAGTAAGTGCTGGGTTTTTTAATTAACCTGAGTACTCTCAAATACATATACATTATTTAAACTAAGGTTAATGTTATGTAAACTAATATTCATGTTATCTAAACTTTAGGTTCGTGTTAATTCTAATCCTATACATGAGAATTAAGCCGAGTTTCATGTTATTTAAAATGAGTTTCATGATAACTGAAATGATTTTCATGTTAATTCTAATCCTATACATGAGAATTAACTTGAATTTAATGAAATACATGTTAACTAAACAAAGTATTATGTTTAACTAAATTGTGTTTCAAGGGAAATCATCTAAGTCTAATTTTAGTTCTTGTTAAGTCTAATTTTATTTCTGTAAAGTCTAATTTAATTTCTGTTATGTCTAATTTAAATCATGTTATGTCTAATTTATTTCTTGTTAAGTCTAATTCATTTCATATTAAGTCTAATTTATTTACTGTTAAGTCTAATTCAACTTATTTTAAGTCTAATTCATGTTAAGTCTAATTTTAGTTCATCTTAAGTCTAATTTTAGTTCATGTTAAGTCTAACTTATTTCCTGTCAAGTCTAATTCAACTTATTTCAAGTCTAATTCCATGTTAAGTCTAATTTCAGTTCATGTTAAGTCTAACTTATTTCCTGTCAAGTCTAATTCAACTTATTTCAAGTCGTTAAGTCCAATTTCAGTTCATGTTAAGTCTATTCGGTTCATGTTAAGTCTAATTTTAGTTCGTGTTAAGTCTAACTTATTTCCTATTAAGTGTAATTCAACTTATTTTAAGTCTAATTTTATTTTAAGTCCAATTTGATTCATGTTAAGCCTAATTTCAGTTCCTGTTAAGTCTAATTTCAGTTCATGTTACGTCTAATTTCAGCTCATGTTAAGTCTAGTTCAACTTATTTTAAATCTAATTTCATGTTAAGCCTAATTTCAGTTCATGTTAAGTCTAATTTCAGTTCATGTTGAGTCTAATTTTATGTTAAATCTAATTTCAGTTCATGTTAAGTCCAATTTGATTCATGTTAAGTCTAATTTATTTCATGCTAAGTTTAATTCAACTTATTTTAAGTCTAATTTTATGTTAAGTCCAATCTGATTCATCTTAAGTCTAAGTTTAGTTCTTATTAAGTCTGATTTCAGTTCATGTTAAGTCTAATTTTTAGTTCATGTTAAGTCTAGTTCAACTTATTTTAAATCTAATTTCATATCAAGTTCAATTTGATTCACGTTAAGTCTAATTTTAGTTCATGTTAAGTCTAATTTCAGCTCATCTTAATTCTAATTTTAGTTCATGTTAAGTCTAATTCAATTTATTTTAAATCTAATTTCATGTTAAGTCCAATTTTAGTTCATGTTAAGTCTAATTTTAGTTCATGTTAAGTCCAATTTAATTCCTGTTAAGTATAATTCAGTTCATGTTAAGTCTAATTTCAATTCCTGTTAAGTATAATATTAGTTCATGTTAAGTTTAATTTAATTTATTTTAAGTCTAATTTCAAATTAAGTCTATTTTAATTCACGTTAAGTCTAATTTATTTCTTGTTATGTCCAATTTAATTCCTGTTAAGTCTGATTTATTTCCTGTTAAGTCTAATCCTGTTTTCTATTATTCTCTAAAAAATCTCAGATCATTTCAAAGCATATTGGCGATGTTTTTAAAAAGGAAGATGAGGTTGAGACTCTACCCATTGAGAAACAACTTCTATTCTGGAGAAATTCTACTAAATTTGGCAGACGATTACTGAGTGCTATAAAACGTAGAAAGAGTATATATTGTAAAGCATTTATGATCAAGATTAGCAGAATCAACAGAATAGTAGAATCTTTTAGAGGAAGTGCTGATGTTATAGACTCGGAGGTGCTGAAGGAAAATATTAAGAAGAAAATTACACAAAACAGTAAGCTAAAGCCACGGGCAGCTGAGGAGGGACACCATGCACTAGAAAACTTTTAACATGATTTTGATAAAGGAGAGGAGGAAGAAGACCTTGGGAAAGAAGTTGAGGATGAAGTTCCTGTTGATGAGGACGTTCAAGAGGAAGGTCACATTCAGAAGAAAGATGGGGAGGAAGTTTCAAATAAGTAGAAGTAGAGGAGGAAGTCCCAATTGTGGGGGAAAACCGGGAGGAAGTTGAGGAGGAAGTTCAATTTAAAGATAGAGGAAGTGTTGGAAATGATTTTGGAGATGATGATGAATCTCGCAATATGGAAAATAAAGGAGTAGAGGATTTATAGATTGAGGAGAAAGTTGAGAAAGAGATTGATGAAGAAATTATACATAAGGATGTAGAGAAAATTGTACATAAGAATGCAAAGGAAATTGTACATAAGGCTGCAGAAGAAATTGCACATAAGGATGTGATTACGCAGACAGATAAG
Source organism: Asparagus kiusianus (assembly GCA_022839385.1). Taxonomy (NCBI): domain Eukaryota; kingdom Viridiplantae; phylum Streptophyta; class Magnoliopsida; order Asparagales; family Asparagaceae; genus Asparagus; species Asparagus kiusianus. Next base: position 30,764 of record BQKN01067129.1, read on the forward strand.
ATTGTGGAGGACCTTATGAATGCTGTTCAAAAGGAAGAAGAGAAGTAGCTACAAAGAAGAGCCATTCCAAGAAAATTAGGACACCAAGCAAAAGAGCTACGAATAGATCACAACACATTAGGACCCCATACACAGTAGAAAAGAAGAAGAATAAAAAAGTTAAAGATATAATTGATGTCCCTGATCATGAAGATGAAGAGGAAGAAGCCATCAAATATTACTTCAACAGTCAAGAAGCCAAGTGGAATATTTTGAAGATGATCTCAATGACGAAGAAGGAGGAAGCTCTATTGAACAATTTAAATGCAGGGATACCAGATCCTTCAGGTTTTAGCATACACATTCTTGATAGCATAGGAACTTTTTTACACAGCTATAGGGTACTACCTACAATATCCTCTAGACTCACCCCAACAGAAAACAAATGGCTAACACATTTTTACTATCAAAAGTGTCATAAGTAAGTTTCAATTAATTTTTTACATGTTGACTTTATTGCAGTATATGTTAACTCAACATATATGCATATACATATTTGCTGATAAATGATAATCCCAATTTTTTAGGAGGTATGTTGTTATCAAAACATATAATAGTAGTACAGATTGAGAAGAGCTTCTATACATGCCTCGTGGTGGTCGGCTTGACGACCATGTAAGATTCTAAATTAAATAATTGAAGGAGCCTTATTTACACTTAATGCTAATTTTCAGGTACCTTATAGATGGAAGAAGCGTTGTTGGATACACTTCAAAAAGAAGCATCGGACAAAAAAATATGGTATTGTGTCAATGTTCTTTTGTGTAAGTATTTCTATTTTTTTGTGTAATTATTTCTATTATGTTAAGTCTACTCCAGATATTGTTAAATGTTAGTCATTTCTTGGATTACAACATTCACTCTGTGCCGAAGACCCACAATATTACATGCTATATTTTTCATTTATGGAAAAATATATCGCTGTCGGGGCATAGAGTATCTATTCATTTCTATAGTCATGAGCGATCGCTGGCATCTAGATAAGGTCCGATTGAAAGAACTTGTCGTTAGACATTATAGTTCGGTTGACCGTTCATCGTAAATCGAACCTGTTAATAGAATCATAACTTTTTTGGACCACATGAAAGTTGATTTTGATGTAAATAAGGTGTACAAAAATTTCTGATATGAAGCCATCAAATCCGAGCAACAAAGAGGAAGGTTAGTATCATGATTAAATTCTCTAATGAAATAACAAAAAATTGATATTATGTTCTCACATTGTAGCTATGACTATGGCGTGTTCATCTACTTTTATATGCAGGCAATACTTCTTGAACACTCAACATTGCACTGTAGGCGTGTAAAAGTACCTATAGGTCCCCGCATGCGACTCGAGACAGAGAGAAGATGATGAACGTCGCTATCTGAGTCACAGAAGATCATTTGACGACGACAAGCGTATGAAGTGAGTCAACAAACCATGCAAAGCAACAAAACTTCGGAATAACGGAAACACGAATGGATTGGGAGCTATGCGTCGCTTACGAAAGATGAAGAACCACACGTGTCCTATTTACTCCATATATAATTCAATCATGGAAGCTCATAGATCTTCTCGTCGACTTTCCGATGCATTTTGAATCGCGTGATTTCGAGTTCGGATGACGAAGATACGACGAAAACGGACAGAACACGCGGAACAATGCTCCAGGCCTCAGCAAGACACCCATAGGTGTCTCGGCCAAGGCTTGGCCGAGATACCCACGGGTGTCCGCAGCCCCAAAAATAGTTTTTGGCAGATTTAAACTATTTTTTGACCGTTAACCGCCTGAATTTGTTCTAACTGATAAAATATCATCCAAGAACGTGATTAAGTGGTTATAACTAAAGATAAGAGTGAATCAGTCGTTCTTATCTGAAAACAGGGTTCCTGAAGCCTATAAATACAGCCCCAATGCCTTTATTTTTTTAAGATCTGGAATTCTCGAGCGTTGGCGAAGCCCTGCTAGATTGAAGACCGAAGGAGCATGAATTTCAGAAGAGAGGAGGAGATCAGATTGAGTTCGTCAGCATAAAGAAGAAGAGCTCATCAGATCTACACTTCTCGGTTCTTTACTTTGAGATTGCGCCGTTACGGTAATCTCAAGAAGAGTGATTATCTCACTGTTGCCGAGATAATTACTTCGGTTTCTTGATTCCTTCACGAATCAATGAAGCTCTGGATTTGATCTGATCGTTTGGTGGTCTACGAATATCAACATCCCCGTCACAGGCCAACATCCCATGTAATCAGCGGAGGATAAATGCCCGTTGCGTTTGTTTTGATGAGAGTTGTATTTTTTTATTTTCATTGTGTAAGAGTCTTATAAAAAGACTATCTTTTTGTTTTCATTATAACGACTAAAGTTATAATAAACTCATCAATGAAGACATCAACTTTCTCCCCAAACAAGCTGATGACCACAGTGGGAGCTAATAGCCTAACTGCTAAGGTTGTCGTGTCGCAGCCAACGATCAAGATCCCGATGAACGAAGAGGTCGAATACGAATTTGACCAGCAGAAGTTCGAGGAGTATGTCTCCTTCTCCTCCTCTAGATCCGCCTCTCCTCATAAGTGCAGGAAGGCCTCCTCCTTCAGAAAAATCCATTGGTCTTCAGATCTGAAGATCTAAGAAGATAATCTCTCCACCGCCACTGCTGCAGTTACACCTCACGATAACCTGACGATGTTCGATGAAACCAAAGCCACAGATCCGGACACCGCCTCCATTAAGGAGTTGACTGTTGAAGGTGTGCCAAATTTGTCGAAGAGGGCTCGTCAAAGGTGTCGTCAATGTCTTGCTCGTCAGTTCGCCAAGGCTTTGGAGAAAGTGGACGGACTCCGCTACCAAGCGGATCTAGAGTTCAGAAAGCACCAAGTGGCTAAGCCGTCGCCACAACAAGCATCAGGGTCCTCCTTCCAACCGTCAACTAACAAATGGGTTCGTGTCAAACGAACCCGTTCTACTCTCGAGGAGCGTATCCAGAAACATCACGCACTACTTGCGCACGCACGGATCTCGCACAAGAAGCATAGAAATTGCAGCAGGAAGAGGTGGTCAAGAAACTACCAAGATCTAAGCAGGATTGGGTGTCGAAGGCTAAAACAGCACCTCTACCCGACAAGATACACCAATTGTGTTTCTCGTTTGATTCCAGATCCGAGGCTGCTCCCTAGCCTTCGTCAACTTTAGATCACGCTTCTATTTCTCTCGGACCTCTGGTGAAGCCATATGACAACGTGGATCTTTCCAAATCCAGAATTCCGTTGAATGATCGCCTGGGTCCTCTACATGAAGATCGAGACAGATTTTTGGTCAAATAACTCTTGGGCATGGTGAATGAACCCCGAGCAACTCATCGAGCTGGGGGTCGTACTCACCTTGCAACAAGTCTGAGCCTTCTCGTAAAGAGAAAACTCCTATAACTGACCGCCTCAGACTGCGTGTCAAAGTTCAAGAGCCCATTGAGGTCCCATGCTCACGAAGGCGTAGCTCAAAACGTGTCACTCTTGAGACTGCCAACAAGGCGACGAATCCTCAGAAGGAAACATGTTCGTCAGACAATGATGTTATACCTGATAAGTCATGCCAACACATGACAGATTGCTCCGATGATCATGCCGATGAGTTGTACTATCAGGTTGTGGGTACAAACAGATCTCGAAAGTGAGATACCCGAGAGACGAACTTTCATTGTCTGTGCGTCAAACTTATCAGGATAATATTATTAACGTGTAGCTGCCCTAAGACTGCTCTACAGAGGGTCTCGATATTCCAAAGGCTTTCCTCTGAAGTGTTAAAAACTAAGCCAATGTGTTTCCGTAGAAAAAGATCAGCTGCACAAGATGACGAACTCCCAGAAGTCACTATCAATATGGTCGATAAAGGGAAGTCAACATGAAGTTTCAGTCCCCGTCATTTTACAGACGTATCCCAATGTATAACTCAGTTATGCACGGAAACTACTAGACGTAGGGACTATCAGAGGATGAATAGAGGATTATCCTCGGAGGATGATGTTAGACCCCAGAGAG
>BQKN01067129.1:44820-65147 GCA_022839385.1 Asparagus kiusianus
TGAGTTCTCACATTGTTTAGAGAACAATCATTTGTTGTGCTTAATTTATGAAGTTCACTTTGTAATACATTTGTACACCGAGAGGAGTGTGTGGTGAGGACGGAGTCGATACCGAGAGGAGTGGTGTCGGTGGCCTAGTGAGAGGTGATAATTCTGAGCACTTGAGGGAGTCGATACGTAAGGATCAATACTTGAGGTTGTAGCTTGTGTATGTACTTTGTGAGGATTTGTGAGAGTTGTCGGTTGACTTGATAACTGAGTGTGTAGAGTTTTCGGTTAGCTAAAAAACCAAGTGTGTAGAGAAGTTACGGCTTCCAAACCGGGTTGTGTAGTAGATTCTCCCCGAGAGTGGGGAGCGGAGACGTAGGACGGAAGGTCCGAACTCCGTGATCATTTCCTTGTGTTTGGGTTTGGCATTGGCGTATTTATTATTACATATTGTTATATCACCATTGTTACATGATTATATTGTTTACCCTTGTTTATATTGTATATCCTTGCACATATCTTGTAGTATATCATACTTGCTAGGATATATTTGTTAATTAGTTTTAATTAGTATAAAATCGGATTAGATTAGCATAAACCCTATTCACCCCTCCCCCCTCTAGGGTTCCTTCCTAGCGGCCTTAGGGTCTAACAATTCCGAGTTCGGATGACGAAGATACGGTGAAAATGGACAGAACGCGCGGAACAATGATCCAAGCCTCAGCGGGACACTCATAGGTGTCTCGGTCAAAGTTTAGCTGAGACTTCAAGAGGTGTCTCAGCCAAAGCTTGGCCGAGACACCAAGAGGAGTCTCGGCCAAGGCTTGGCCGAGACACCCATAGGTGTCCGCAGCTCCAAAAACCGTTTTTAACAGATTTAAGCTATTTTTCGACCGTTAACCGTCTGAATTTATTCCAACTGATAAAATATCATCCAAGAATATGGTTAAGTGGTTATAATTGATGATAAGAGTGAATCGGTCGTTCTTATCCGAAAACAGGTCTCCTGAAACCTATAAATACAGCCCCATGGCCTTCATTTTTTTGAGATCTGGAATTCTTGAGCATTGGCAAAGTCCTGCTGGATTGAAGACTGAAGGAGCACAAATTTCAAAAGAGAGGAGGAGATCGGATCGAGTTCGTCAGGATAAAGGAGAGGAGCTCGTCAAATCTACACTTCCTGGTTCTTTGCCTTGAGATTGCCCAGTTGTGGTAATCTCGAGAAGAGTAATTATCTCGCTGTTACCGAGATAATTGCTTAAGTTTCTTGATTCCTTCACGAATCAACGAAGCTCCGGATCTGATCTGATCGTTTGGTCGTCCACGGATATCAACATCCCCGTCACGGCCAAGATCCCACACAAACAGTGGAGGATAAACTTCTGTTGTGTTTGTTTTGACGAGAGTTGTATTTTTTTCGTTTTCATTGTGTAAGAGTCTTATAAAAAGACTATCTTTTTGTTTTCATTGTAACGACTAAAGTTGTAATGAACTTATTAATGAAGATATCAACTTTCTCCCCAAACATGCGTGTTACTCCTGTCGACGATTCACATGAAGTTGTACGTGCAAGACTTGTCGCAGAAATACTAATTAAAGGACATGAACAAAGACAGAAAGACGAAACACAAGACAAAGATGAACTAAATTTATAAAGTAAATATGTATATAAAATGTATGTATATTTAACAGGAAATGGCTAACATTTAAGATGTTGTGATATAAAATGTATGTATATTTAACAGGAAATGGCTAACATTTAAGATGTTGTGATATACAGGCAGCATGAAATGACTTAACACTTAACTTTTTAAACTTAACACTCGACTTTTTAGACTTAACACTCAAATTCTTGGACTTAACATACGACGCCGTAGACTTAATATTAATCGGACTAGACTTGACATTATTCCAATTAAACTTAACACTCAACTTATTGGACTTAACATACATGCCATTGGACTTAACATTGACTGGACTAGACTTGATAGTCTTCCTATTAGACTTAACACTCAACTTCTTGGAATTAACATATAGCGCCTTAGACTTAACATTGACTGGACTAGACTCGACAGTCTTCCATTTAGACTTAACACTCAACTTTTTGGACTTAACATACAACGCCTTTAACTTAACCGGACTAGACTTGATAGTCTTCCTGTCAGGATTAACACTCAACTTCTTGGACTTAACAAGTAACATATAGCGCCTTAGACTTAACATTGACTAGACTAGACTCGACAGTCTTCCACTTAGACTTAACATTCAATTTTTTGGACTTAACATACAACACCTTTGACTTAACATTGACTGGACTAGACTACATAGTCTTCCTGTTAGAATTAACACTCAATTTTTTAGACTTAACACTCACATTTTTAGACTTATCATGTTACGGTTTAGAGCTTGCAGCAGATTATTTAAAGATAGCAGGAAATTTTGTAGAATAAGCACGTTATGATCTCTACCTAACATATATATGTAGGTGTTAAAAATTACCTATAGGTTCCCGCACACAGCTTGAGACGAAGAGAATGTGATGAACGCCATTATTCAAGTCAAAGAGAATTATCCGATGTCGTAAAGAAGCAAACAAGCGCACGAAGCGAGTCGACAAAGCTTACGAGTCAATAAAATGCGCGAAATGGTGAAACAACGAAACGAGGAAGAAGCAACACAACAAAGCTGTGTTTCGTACCTAGAGTGTGAAACACTCAAGAGTGTTTCGCACCCATGTGCGAAAAACTCAAGGGTGTTCCGTACAGGTGCGAAACACCCACCAATCAGAGCTCCCGAAACGCGTTTTGACGGTTTTCGATTTGTTTCGACGGTTCTGAAACCTCCCTAACTGCCTTGAGACTATCCTTAAATAGGGAAGAGCTGTTATTAACTGAGGATATGATCAAATCATAAATTTTTATCCAAAAACCAAGCACCCGAAGCCTATAAATACACCCCTAGAGCATATATATACACGGGTAATCTGGAATTTTGGAGCTTGGAGGCGAGTTGTTGATCCTGTAAGAGGAGAGCCACGAATTTCATATCTAAAGGTGAGATCTTAGTGAATTCTTCAGCATAAAGAGAGAGTTTTCAAGAGATATGCAGCTTTTCCATCTCCCTTTGGAATCAAACGTCGTTTTAATCTCGAGAAGCTTATTTATCTCGTATTATTGAGATAGTTGTTCGTGGGAAAAATGGTTTTCTTCATTGATGATTTCATTGCACTCTTAAATAACAACTTTTTGTGTTACAAAAAGATCCGGTCTTTTTATAAGATCTGGTTACAATGAAAATCAAACAAAAAAATGAAAATTACAACTTTCCTTATTTGTCGAACAAATCGCGAGCTCCTGTTATCCGGTCACTCGCTTGCGTGGGTTGTTTGCCTGCGCCGATGGTTGATCCGTTGACCACCGCACGATCTAGATCCGAACAGATCTACACAATATCACGGGTATTATCTCACCAAGGAAATAATAGCCGGAGGGATTATTTCACCAAGGAAACAATCGCTCAAATCTCGGGATCAAAGACCAAGCTTTGATCCGGAGTATAGCAACGTAGATCTGAAGATTTGGTTCCCTCGAACTCCTGCCTTTTGTGATGCGGGTGCTCGTCAAGAACCAGATCCAAACGTCCAAGTCTTCAAGCCTTCAAAAACTCGAGCACAAGTTCTCAATCCGACAGAGTTTCGGCTCTCCAAAAGTCCTCTCAAATGATGAATCACCCCGCCTATTTATAGGCAACCAGATCTGTGCCTTTGGCACAGATCTGGGCGGCCACCTCAGGGTGGCTCGGCACTGGGCCGAGCCACCTTGAGGTGGCTCGGTTTTTGCCGAGCCCCCTTTGGGGTGTTTTTCGTCGTTTCCCGTCTTTCGGTTCTGTATCGGATTTATCCGGATCTTGATTTGATAGTCAGGATCTTTATTTGGCAGTAAATCCGCCTTGGTGTTTGAGTTCGAATCCGTTTTACGGTTGAACGGCTCGTTGACTTCCCGAACCGTTGGATTGGTTCCGCACGCGAATGCATTCCGTCGCTCGCGTGCAATTCGTTGATCACGTCGCCTCGTCACTCGATGTTCGTTGATTTGTCGAATTATCGTGCCGAGCTGTGCTAAGGGACCTATAGGTAATTTTATACGCCTACAGATACCCCCTCCAAAGTATTTCAGCCTCGTTCTTTTATAGAGGAGTCTGGAATACTTTGGATATGATTGCCCTCACCCTCAGTCGGTATAATGGGACCTGGAAATGACCTTTGTTCTGTATTCCTTCAATCCTTCAGGCTATTCGGTGTTTTGTCGAACGTCTGTAAGGGTTCCGGTGCTGTATTTATTGTCTGACCGTTGTTGGAATTTGAACTTGAAGTCGATTCCTGATTTTTCAATCTTTAGCTCGTGCTTGTTGGTTCAACATATAACTAACCCTCGATTGTTGGTGTCGAGTTTTTATTTGTGACGCGTTGTCCGGCGTAGTGTTATTGAGTTATCCTTAAGAATATTTTTAGAAAAAAATATTCTCCAGAAACTTCTCAACAAAAATAGGGAATAGTTTATACTCGTATACCTTATTGGAGTATTTCTCATATCTGAATGAGCTGAACCGGTATAATTATCTGAACCGGTCTGATAATGACCCAAAAAGGCAGTAATTTGGCTTGAAAATTCTTCCGATCCTTCCGAATGCGCGGGAGAGATCAAAATAAACAAGGGATTGAACCCTCGGTCGATTTGAAGTTGTTTCGACGCTCAATTCAACTTCAATTTGAATTCTGGTTCAATTCTAGTTCAAACTGGTTCAACCTGGTTCAAGACTGGTTCAACCTGGTTCAAACTGGTTCAGGACTGGTTCAAGACTGGTTCAGACTGGTTCATCCTAGTCTGGTCTGGTTCAGTCTGGTTCGGTCTGGTTCAGCCTGGTTCAGCCTCTTTTGAACTCATTTGGACTGGTCTGGTCTGGTTCACTCTGGTCCGGTCTGGTTCAAGGCTGGTTCACTATATAAAAGGGGGGTTTTTTTTTCTTTTCCTTTCTTTTCTTTTTCTCCTCTAGGGCCGGCCCCCCTACTCCTTCTTTTTGAATTTTCTCTTCCCTCAGGTCTCTTTTCTCCATCCAACCCTCAGATCTGTCTTAGATCTAGCTTTCTTTTGGATATTAGACTGAGAAATCTCCCAAAAACTCTAAACAAAAAGTTTCTTTCAGGCCCCTCGAGCGCGTGGTTCAAGTTTCCTTAAAGATCTCGTCTTTATTGGATCTCGAGCTTTTCTTCAGGTAAATCCTCCATGATCTTGGTCTATTTCATGTTCGATCTAATGTATGGAGTCGTGGGATTGTATGTAAGGGTTGAGGGTGTGATTTAACACCCCGAGCTAATCCTTTAGGGGGTAAAAATTAAAATTTTGAGGGGTTTTTATGCAAAAATTAGGGGCTGAAATTAGTTTTTGAATTTAACCCCTTAAGTTATTTTGCAGGTCATCATGTCCCGTGCCTCGAGAGGTCGCTCCCCTGCTGCGTCGGCTGATGGCGCGCCTCCCTCTTACGCTGGTGAGCTATTTTTAGCAATATTTAGAAATTTACAAATTAGCCCCTTTTTTTCTTAGAAATTTGCAAATTGGTCCTTTTACCCCACGTTGTTCTCCTTGGTGAGGCAATCGGGAAGAGCCTTGATTCTCCTTAGTGAGGATCGACGCTTTAAAGATAGGTTTTGCTTGGTCAAAACTATATCTCAAAATAAAGGGGGCGATTTAAAGCTACATTGTGCTTTATAAGGCAGGGATATAGTATCAATATACCCTATCTTGTAATTGCACAATGTGGCCAAATCGTCTCACCCTTTATAAGGCAATGACTCTATTTTACCCATTTGTAAAATGAGTTCAATTTCCTTTTATAATTGAGACTAACAGGTGTTTAACTGTTCATTTCCAGTGGGATATCCTTCTGGATCATTCTCATCTCATGCAGTATATGGGCGTCGTGGCGAGTACTATTCGACTTCCGACGATCTTTCCCCCATTCTAGTTACTCCTCAGTTCGTTTTGGGCACGTCGACTGAGGTTGCCCAGGTGGTGAAGGAAGGTGGGCACCGAGCTCTTCGACAGTTGATTACCGATGCACCTTTCGTGAAGGACGCCAGTTCTATTCAGCCTCTTCGGAAGAGCGATTTCTTATTTGGCGACTCTGTCGAAGACCCGGATGCCGTGTTTATTGAGGCCGAGCAGTGGCTTCATAAAACTGGCAGTGGCTTCATATATTTGCCGAAGATTCCTCGGCATCGTTCATTGACTGAGCTCAGGCGTCAGGCTGTGACACGGGAGATGTCGTGGCGCTTGACGGAGGAGCATGAGAGCGTCCACTGCGGCTACATCACTCATCAGGCATTTCCTGGCTCGAGCAGGAGTCATGTCACCGGATTGCGTCCTGGGGTATTGGGGCTGGATGCACCACCACGTAACGAGTTCCTTGCCACCGCTTCTACCTTGAGGAATCGCCTCGCTGCTCTAGGACGAGAGATGCCTGCGACACGTCACAGGATTTATGGTTGGGTCCATTCTTTGGACAAGTTTTGGTGGACTCGCATGACGACGTACGTCTTGAGCCGATGGGGTGAGGAGTTGCACGCCTGTGGTTTATATGCAGCCGTTCGTGCCACCATGTATGGCTTGCCTATCAGCGCGAGGCATTTCTGTGCTTTGTTCGAGCTTTATAATCCAGATTCGAATACTTTTCTGACCCGGCAAGGGGAGTTGGGCTTGGCTCTTCACGAGATGCACAGGATTTCTGGCTTACCCATGGGACAGATGTTATATCAGGAATACTTTCCCTCCAATCATGAATTGAATCAATTGAAGGATCGTATGCCCGATCGCTATGAGACTCTATGGGACCTCACTTGTCACTATCATATTGCTTTGGCGCAGTCTGAGCCTTTAGCAAAGAGGACTAAGGTATTCGTAAGTCTGAAGCAGTTTGTAAACTATTTGTTCAAGAATCTGGAAAGTAATTCTGGCGAGGCTATTTGTGAGTTGGCCCCACTTACTCCCTCAGGGGTGAACAGTCTACTGAAGAAGATTGACGCTCATTCTTATACCACTAGCAGTCCTGAGGGTGGCTTTCCTACAGGGACCAAGTTCAAATCATTCTTATGGCATGCAACCGCACCGATTCGACCGATGACTCTTCTTGCCGGTTATCTCGCTATTTGGTTGAAGAAGTACGTGGTTCCATATCAGTCTGGCGACGCCTTGCCCTTGGAAGTGCTCTATCCAGCAGTTCAGCTCGCCTACAAGAAAGAACTTTCACTTCTTCCGGTGATGGTGGCCAACATTCATCGAGGACTTCGATAGCTTTATGGTGCCTTTACACGGAAGGAAAGTGATTTGCCGGGTCAGATTCCCACCATTAAGACGGAGCTCCCATACACTTATTTGATGGCCTGGTTCGTCCTTCACCGTTCGGATATGATGTCGGTACCGAACGCCACAGACCACTCCGTTCCCCTACTACAGTTGCTTGAGAATGGCAAGTGGGAGGGGCGCGAATTTTCTGACATCAGACAGCAGCTGCAGGTCCACAAGTGTTGGACATTTTCCACTTGCTTTCCGCAGTTCTCCGGCCGATATGGCGATTGTTTGATAGATGAGGAGAGGCCGAGGGAGTATCGAACTCACTTAGACATCGGCTGCTTTAACTGGTTGGTGAACATTAGGCCAGGTTATCTAACTTTTCGGGTGAGGGATCAGTGTTTCATAGAGCCATATTTACCCTGCCGATTCGCTCACCAGTTTGGTTATGATCAGCTTTACGTCGGGAATCCCCGTCAGCAGCTTCGGGTTCACGGCGGTTTGGTGGATGGTCTCCGTGCATGGTTGTGGACCGTGACTGGCTGTACTGGTGCTAAGTTTAGTCTCCCGAGTACTGATCGGTAGTTGAACCTCACTTTCTTAAGCTGCAAGTGGTTGTTAGCAGCTAATAAGACTATCCCCGTGAAGCCGATCGCAGAGCTAGAGGCCGAGGAAGCTTCTCAGGTTGATTCTCGTAAGATTTGGGAGAACGCTCGGTCACAGAGGATACGGAACAAGACTCGTCGGATTGATGAAGAGGGAAAGAGGACCTTCCATTCTGCAGACGAGGCTTCAGGCGGAGATCCTGAAGATTACAATGACTTTTCCGAGCGAGGTTAATCATTCATCTTTTTCTTCTGCTTTTCAGAATTATTAAAGCTGACAATGGTTTGATGTTTTAGGGACCACTGGTGACCAGGAAGAAGAGCTCCGCCCTCCTTCCCAGGCGAGACCTTCGATTATTGTCCCTGCTGCTAGGCGGAAGAGATTAGCTCGCAAGCCGCGTGCAGCTTCCTGAGCATCTGATATGGATTTGGCTGGTGATGATCCTGATAGTGACGGAGGTAACATCTACCCTGTAAATCATTCTTTTGGTTATTCAGAACATTGACTCATGTTTTTCCATCTTTATATAGGAGAGCGTGGAGAGAGCGAGATGAGTCCCGATCCCGTTCTTGTATCTCCTGGTGAGCCTGACCCACTGCCCCATGTAGAGAGGCCTACAGGGGTTGATGACATTAGGGAGGATATCAATGTAGGACCTGATTCCGCGAATCCAGGTACATCTACCATTGACAATGTATCTTTTAGATGGCACATAAAGGAATTTGTGCATCCTCTAATTGTCTCTGTACTTCTTGCTCTTTCAGATAACTTGCAGGAGGTGAACGTGGGTTTTGGAAATAAAGAGGCTAATGCACCCGTGAAAGGTAATTCATTTCTATTGGTTGTAGTCTCTTCATTCTTCTTTGGTACTTATATTCTCTTGTGTCAGACTTCTCGGTTGATGATTTTGATGAGGAAGGCCTGTTTGCGGACACTCCTATGCTGCACTTCATGTATAGCTCCCCTCAGGTTGATGACCAGCTACCTGGAGATATGTTTTCTGAGTCCACATTCGCTAAAAATCCCGAGGATGGTTCCTTTGAAGGTATGTGCCTCCTTCTAAGTTGATTATAGGACTAGCCAATTTTGACTAATGCAGCTATAATGTGATGCCTCTACGAATTCTGTTTTGAATTTGACAGGAGCTTTTGTTGAGAATGATCCTGTTGAGCCGACTGTGAGACCAACTACACCAGTCGATACACCCGCACCCGTTGCATCTCCACTACCCCCAGTGACTCAAGAGGGTATGAATTAAATAACTAAGAATGTTATTTCTTCTTCCTCAAGGTCTTTTTCTGACGGATTTCTCCTTCTTTGTGTAGGGCTTTCTTCTCGGCTCCATGTCCTTGTGAAAGAGTTGCTATCAGACGACAATCCTGAGAAGATCGTTCTCTGCATAGCACTTCGCTCCTTCTTCTCCTTCGTGAATGCTATGATTGGCAAGCTCTTCCACGGTGGACTCTTCCTTCGCCAATTCAAGCCTTTTCTTGATTCCAAAGTCAATTTGATAAGGGAAGCAGGATATCCAGATTTGGCACAGGCTATAGTTGATGACCTTGGTTGCCTAGAGCATGAGCTTCAGATGTTTCGTGAGCTCCGAGATGCAGGCGCCTCCTCATTTATTGCTGCTGAGCTGGACACCCGCTTACAGTCATCACGTGAGACTCGGATTCTTGCTGAGCTCGAGATTCAGATGCAGCGGGGCCGAGTAGATCGAGTTAAGACCAGCCTTGCTACTAGATCATCTTCGCTTGCCGAGCTCGATCTTCCTATTACCTCCTGTGCGACCGCGATAGACCAGCTCAGAAGAACACTCCGTGAAAAAGAGGAGACTTTGGATATTCTTCAGATGACAAAAGCACAGGATCAGCAAACCCACACTGCTTTATCTGATGAGTTGAGATCCTTGGAGCAGAAGCTAGCCGAGACAGAGGAGATTGCTGCGAGGACTTCAGCCACCACCGAGGAGTCCATCAGAGCTGAACTTAGACAAGCTTATGATGAGAAGCTTTCTAAGATCAGTCAGCAGATTTTTGGTCATGGGCTTGATGTATGATTTTGTTTGCTGAGTACTTTGACCTTTGATTTCTTTAGTGAAACTGGTTTTCATCTTTATTTTTATTATGATTCGTCATTCGTTTGAAATGATTGACCATAATACTCATAGGATTTTTGGCAAACCCTCAGCCATCAATGGGTTTGATGAGCCTTTACCGACTACCGTTTGAGTCGGGCTAGCATGCGGATTGTTTAAATCCGTTCGCATGTAACGTTGCGCTCAGAGATTAAATTCTCTGAGACTCTATGCTATGATGTCGAATACATAGTCTTCGCCATTGTTACGGGAATAGGCTACCCGGCGACACGTGTTAGGTGTTGGCTTTAGGATTTTTGGCTAACCCCCAGCCTTCAACGGATTTGATTAGCCTTTACCGACTACCGTTTGAGTCGGGCTAGCATGCGGATTGTCTAAATCCGTTCCGCAAGTGACGTTAAGCTAAAAGAGTTAACTCTTTTAGTGCTACGACATTGAATACGTAGACTTCGTCTTTCTCCTGTGAAAAGACTAAACAGCAACGTGTATGAGACGTTGACTCAAGATTTTTGGCAAATCCTCAGCCTTTAACGGATTTGATGTGCTCTTACCGACTACCGTTTGAGTCGGGCTTACATGCGGATTGTTTTAATCCGTTCCGCATGTGACGTTGCGCTAAAGGAATGAACTCCCTTAGGCTTCGTGCTACAACTTCGAATATGTAGACTTCACCATTGTTATGGGAATAGGCTACCCAGCAACGTGTATTCGACGTTGGCTTATCCCTACTTAGGCTTTGGGATAAAGGTCCCCAGAGTCAGGCTCTGGTATCTTTTTCTACGGATAAAGACCAAACCGACGACGCGTGTTAGGCGTCGACATATCCTTTATTAGGATTCAGGATAAATTCCTCATGCATGTGAGGCATGGATTTCGGTGTTATTAACAACAACCTGCCATAATATTGAATATGTGGACGAGTGTTCTTTTCAACGGTTAAGAACTAACCGGCGGCGCGTGTTAGGCGCGGACTTATCCTTACTTAGGTTTCAGGATAAAATACCCCAGAATTGAACTCTGGTGTCTTTTTCTGCGGAAAAAGACTAAACCGGCAGCGCGTGTTAGGCACAGACTTATCCCTGCTTAGGATTCGAGATAAACTTCCTAGGATGAATCCTAAATTATTAAATTTTGGAAAAAGAGTTGGTGTGGGAAAGGAAGAATTTTATATTCTATTCCCCGAGCAAGGAAGGAAGAATTTTATATTCTATTCCTTGATTCTAGAAAGGAAGAATTTTATATTCTATTTCCAGTGCAAGAAGGAAACTAGAAGTGGGATCTCCACTCCGAGAATCCGGAAGATCTAGATAAACTTACCTTTTATAGGATTGGTTATCTGATCAGAAGATGAGTTTTTCGTTTATCGAACTGAAATTTCAACTTCGGTTATGACCATGAGAAGGTTTAACCAAAGAGAAAAGGAAGGGAATTCCTTCATTTATCGAAAGGGGACTCCGAACTGAAAGGGGACCTCTTGTTCATGGAGAGAGTCAAGAGGGCCAGAAGAACATTTTGATGGTCTCACTGTAAATTGGAATTGATCAGTGAGGGATTTTGGTGGTTAAAATGAATTTGGGTTATCCTCTAGAATATTGAATGTAATATTCTTTAAGGAACTTCCCGATAAATGAGTTATCCTGAATGTACTAGGGATAGTACTTTTTCAAAAACTTCCCATTTATTGGCATTAATTGCCTGACACCCTCTAGAGAAATTAAGTGATAAGCGCCGTTTGAATAGACTGTGTCTATTACAAACGGTCCTTCCCACTTGGGTTCGAATTCACCTTTCTTCTTGGAATTGAGGATTATTGGTCGGCGAGCAGCGAGGACCAGATCTCCTTCCTTGAAGCTTCTTTGGCGGACCCTTTTGTCAAAAGCCCTGGACATTCTATCCTGATAGAACTCAATGTGTTGTTGAGCTTCCAAGCGCTTTTCGTCCAACCTCTCGAGTTCCTCGAGACGTTTTAGATGTTTCTCTTCGGTCGTCATCTCCGTTGCGAGAGCGATCCGGAGGGAGGGGATTTGAATCTCCAATGGTAGCACAGCTTCACATCCGTACACCAACGAATATGGGGTGGCTCCCGCAGGTGTGCGTATGGTGGTGCGATAAGCCCAGAGCGCTTCGCTGAGTTTATCGTCCCAATCTCGCTTATTGGTTTTCACGAGTTTTGACAAGATCTTAATGATCGTCTTGTTAAAAGCCTCAGCTAATCCATTAGCAGCGGGATAATAAGCCGTTGACGAAACATCTTGAATCTTGAATTTGTCACAGAACCTGATGAAAGCGTTGCTTATGAATTGCGGACCGTTGTCATGAATGATCCGCCTTGGCACGCCGTGTCGGTATATAACATGATGCTTGATGAAGTTGATGACATTGTTCGTCTTCACTTCTTTAAGCGGAATGGCTTCAGCCCACTTTGAAAAGTAGTCGGTGATAGCGAGGATAAACCGATCGCCTTTGACTGAAGGGGGAAAAATAGGACCGACAATGTCCATACCCCATGTCTTGAATGGCCAGGACGTGGTCGACGTGTATAACCGCTCCGGTGGTTGGTGCATATAATTCGCATGCATTTGACAGGCGTGACATTCTCGGGCGTACTCGATCGCATCACGTACCATTGTTGGCCAGAAATATCCCATTCTTCTGATTCGATCATAAAGTTTGGGACCGAGCTGATGTGCGCCGCATTCTCCTTCGTGTGCTTCCTTAAGAACTTCTTTTGCTTCTTCGTTCGAAAGGCATCGGAGAAGTAAATCATCATACCCTCGACGGTATAATGTGCGGGTCTCAGTATTGTAAAAGAACCGTGGTGCTCTTTGGCGAATAGATTCTCTTTCTTTTACATCCTCCGGCAAAATGCCATACTGGACGTAATCAATAATGGGAAAGCGCCAATCTCGGGACTCAGACCCGATTTGGGTTGAGTTCACCTCTTTGGCGTTTACGTTTCTATCATCCTCCTCTTCGATATCCATATCGTATATGGGTATGCAGAGTTGGTGTGATCTTACTGTGACTAGCAGTTCAGCTTCGGGCGGTTGCGCGAGTGATACTGCTAGTGCTGCCAGTGCATCTGCATAAGCATTCTGGAGACGCGGGATGTATTCAATATAAAATTCTTCAAAAGAATCTGCCATTCTGATGGCCTCCTGGTGGTACGGAATCAGATCTGGGTTCCTGACTTCATACTCTCAACGAACTTGGTTGACTATCAATTGAGAATCCCCAAAAGCTTCGAGATATTCGACCCCCAGCTCTTTGACGAAACTGAGTCCAATGAGGAGCGCGTTGTACTCGGCTACGTTATTGGAACATGGATTCGTCAGTGAATAAGCTCGAGGCATCACGTGCTTCCCTGGGGAAACTAAGACAACTCCAACTCCGGAGGAGACTCTAGAACATCCAGGGGTTATTGCCTTATTAACTGCTCTCGAAGCACCATCAAAGTATAATTGCCATACTTGTTGGTGTGATGTGGTGTTAACCTCATGGGTTTCATCTGGCAAGTCATTATATACTTCAACCGTATCTGTTGTTGGACTTGCCGCCAAAAGATCATAAATCGCTTGTCCTTTGACCGACTTCTGCTGTTTGAAGTGCAAATTATACTGGGACAAGAGAAGGGCCCACTTTGCTAACCGCCAATTCATCGAACCCGGTTGAGTCATGAATACCCGTACCGGATTAACATTAGCAATGACGTAAATCATCTGGCCAACCAAGTAATGTCGCATCTTCTGTACTGCGAATACCAACGCGAGACATTCTTTCTCAATCATCGGGTATCGAGACTCGGCGCCTATCAAGGTCCGATTTAGGTAATAGACTGCATGTTCGTGACCATTATCATCGTCTTGTGCTAATAAAGCACTTATCGAATGGTTCATCGCCTTGATGTAAATCAAGAACGGTTTACCTGATTTTGGTGCAACAAGAACAGGGGGATTCATCAGATATGTCTTGATATCTTCGAATGCTTTTTGGCAAGCATCATCCTAAATAAATGACACGCCCTTCTTGTTTAGCTTAGAAAATGGTTGGCACTTCCCAGAAAGATTTGAGATGAACCTCCGGATGTAAGCTAAACGCCCTTGCAATCCTCTGAGCTCTCTTAAATTCCTCGGGGGTTGCAATTCATGTATTGCCTTTACCTTGTCTGGGTCGATGTGTGTACCCTTAGTGGTGACGACGAATCCAAGGAATTTTCCGCTGGACATTCCGAGGGAGGATTTTGTGGGATTCATCTTCAACTGATGACTCCGCATGAGATCAAACATCGTTCTCAAGTCCTTGATGTGATCTTCTTTGTTGCGGCTTTTTACCACCAAATCATCAACGTAGCATTCAACCGTTTTCCTGAGGTGCTTCTGGAAAATCTTAGTCATCGCTCGTTGGTATGTGGCGCCTGCGTTCTTCAGACCGAAAGGCATCACCGTGTAGCAGAAGACACCGAGGGGCGTTCTGAATGCTGTATGTTTCTCGTCATCCGGGTGCATCTTAATTTGATTATACCCCGAAAAGCCGTCCATGAAGGACATTCTCTCGAATCCGCATGTATTGTCGATAATGACATCCGTGATTGGGAGAGGGAAATCGTCTTTTGGACATACTTCATTCAGGTTCCTAAAGTCGATGCAAATCCTAATTTTGCCATTTTTCTTCATGACGGGAACGATGTTGGCTAACCAGTCCGGATGTTGTTCCTCTCGGATGAATCCTGAGTCGATCAACTTCTTAACCTCTGCCTCGATGGCTTCTATAATCTGCGGACGAAACCGTCTTTGCTGTTGTTTGACAGGTTTAGCATCCGGCTTGATGTCGAGGCGGTGCATTGCCACATTGGGGTCGAGCCCTGGCATGTCTTCATAGTTCCAAGCGAAGACGTCGATATATTCCCTGATAAGGGCAATTAATTCCTCCTTCTCATCTGGGGGAAGACTACCGCTGATGAATATGGGCTTTGGATTGGCCTCATCGCCCATATTAATTTGGACTACTTCGTCTTCGGTGGGTGGTTCTCTCTGTGGGTGGTTCTCTCTGTTCGAACCTATCACCATATTGCATGTTTAGGTGATGAACCCATGGGTCCTCCCACGTTGGCATTTGATCGTCGTCCTCCAACGTAGATAGATCAGCTGTAGTTATGTTCGACATTAAGATCTTGAACATTTCTCCCAAACTTGTGTCGGAATCCTCAGCTGAAGAATCTGGCAAGTACCTATCTCTAGCTTTGTTAGCAATTTGATCGATAATTTGCTAACCACATTCGTCATCAGACGATGAAACATAGCCTAAGCCTCTCTTGTGATGGTAATAGTCATCCGATTTCCCTTTTGGTACATATGCCGCTTTGACTGGGATACGGGAACCTCGATCGAAGTATAAACCTTCTCCGAGTGTGAAATCGTATCCTTGTTTTTCCATGAGCGTGCGCGCTTCCGAACTATACTTAGATAAATGCAGACCAGATTTGTCATCATCTTCATCTTCTCTTAGGAAATGATCTGTCAATGGAAGATTTTCTCCTTTACCATAAATCACTTCTTTTTGTCCCCCTATTTTGGCAGGAATAATCCGGGTTGTTCCGAAAGAATGCTGGAGGTGTTTCTTCGTTACATAAGACGATCGGAGCGGCATACATAAATCTGGATTATCATATAATCCCTTTATCGTATCATCAAGAGACAAGGAGTACTCTAAATCATGATTTATTTCAATATCGTCGAGTTGTCAGTTACAACCACCATCTGACGATTGTTCATCGTCAAGATTGATTACAAAGGGTACAATGTCATTTAAAACAAAACCACTATTGTAATCGAATCCGGCCTCAGAATCAGCTTCTTCTCCGCTGTCCAAGCCTTGGACCGATGGTTCCGTATCGGATTCGTTATCATAAAGGAGAGAATCTGTGAAGTAATTCTCATACCCTTTGAATGGTTGCTTATCCGCGACCACCGTCCTAACCCTTCCATCAGTGTCGACATATTTCAGACACTGATGTAAGGTGGAGGGAACTATAATATTACTATGGATCCAAGGCCGACCCAATAGTAAATTATAGGATGTCTCGGCATCTATCACGTAACACGTGACCTCCGTCTTCAGATCACCCATTTGACACTTTATTCGGATCTTCCCCAAAGGTCTTGACCCGCTGGTGTTGAATCCGTAAATGACTGTGCCCGTAGACGCCAACTTGCTGACTGGAATGCCAAGGCTATGCATTAGACGAAGTGGCATAATACTCACAGCGGAACCCGGATCCACTTGGATTCGGTTGACTTCGCTAGAGCCAATGTACCCGACGAAGTACAGGGGCCGATCATGGTTTGAATTCTTCGTCTGCATGTCCTCTTTGGTGAAGGTGATGCAGGGAATGTTCTTAGCTGCCACATTGCACTGTTGAGCTAAAAGTTCCAGTTCCTCAGACGCCGGTTTGATCCGAGTGAGGAATGCTTCCGAATCGGCCAAGGCCTCTTGCAAAGCTTCTCTAGTCTCCTTAGACAGCCGTAGCAACTCATATAGCATTATCCGCGTCGGAATATTAGCTAACTGAGCCATGATGTCGAAGACGCGCGGAGTTTTCGAACTCTCCGGTTTATCCTTTCCAATCGGACGACTGAAACGAGACTGCTTCGGATTTTGAACCTCCTCGGGCCTCTTTTCTTTTTGTTTATCTGCCGGCTGTCGTCGAGCCTCCTCAATCGGTTTAGGAACCGTAATCACCCCAGCTCTGTGAGAGTTTTGGCTGGTCCCCGTTTTGTCACCCCCTGCTCAGCTAATTGATCACCAGGAGATGGATATTTGAAGTGATACTCATTTCCACTCCGGGTCGCGAAGACTTCCTGTTCTTCGTTAGAAAGCGGGAAAGTGGGGATTCTTTCGTCATCTTCTCTTGGGATAGCAGAGACTCCGTAACAAGACTTCCCTTTCCCTTTTGACTTCTTCTTGGATGACGATCCGGCCCATTGTTCATCTTCAATCAGGTCGGGGTGCACCCAGAGAATTTCACCGTTTGGGGCTGTGTGTGGGATGAGTCCTTTTTGGCGCTGTCCGTGCGGGTCATCATTCACCGTCTTCATCCCGACTTTAGTGACGCGCTTTGGCTCGAACCAAGTTGTAGGCACCGATCCAAAACTGATTGACACCGTGTTTTCTCCCACATTCTTGGCCGGTTTCGGACTTATGACCCCTACGTCGATTAACGCCTGGATTTTGCCCTTGAGGTGGTAGCAAGACTTCGTTGGGTGGTGGACCGCTCTATGGTACGCGTAGTACTTCGGGTCCGTCACTTTGCTGGCCCCTTCATGATCTACAATCGCCGGCAGCTGGATTTTGTTGTTCTCCAACAGGTACTTGAAGATGCCGGGAACTTCATCATCCTTGAAGGAGTAGACTTTGGGAAACTTCGGCTCCGAAGACTTTTGCTTCTGAGGCCGTTGCTGCCAATGCGGCTGCGATTGTTGTGGCGCTCGTTGCTGCTGCTATTGCTGAGATTGCAATTAAAAAGTTTGGTTAGCATCAACGGCATTAGCATGAGCGTTACCTTTCCCTTTTGGGTTGAAGTTCTATTTCGGAGGATTTGTTACCGGTTGGCCTCTCTCCGCCTTCTTTCTCCCAAGGAATCGCTCAGCTTGCTCCCCTCGGACCTTCAAATCCTTCCATGTCTTGGATGGTGCTGTGCCCATTGCTTCCAACACATCCAGCGAAAGGTTGTTGTGGCAGGTCTGGAGGATGAACTCCTCAGTGATCGGATCCCGGCAATTCATCGCCTTGTTCCGGAACCTTTTGACGAAGGTGTCGACTAACTCCCCGTCTTTCTGCTTCTCATCGAGCAACGATCCGATAGAGATCTCGGTGTCGTCGTCGAAGAAATTTGTGAGGAACTTAGTCTCCATGTCGTCCCAGCTGTTTATGCTTCCTGGCTTGAGGCGACGATACCAATCGAAGGCGGCTCCGCGAAGAGTGCCCACGAATAACTGCACCATCAGAGGCTCATTATCAGAGATGACTCCCAAGTGTGATTTGAAGTAAATCAAATGCTGAGTGGGTGAACCCATCCCATTAAACGGCGTGAAGTTAATTAGACTGAACTTCGTCGGATATGGGATCGATTCCCACTCTCTTGGGTATGGACAAGGAATGCCCGTCTTTTTCGTCTCTTGAGCGGAAATCAATGTATTGATTTTGCTCTCGAGGTTTTTAATTTTTAGGCTTTCACCTGTGTCTTCACTAGCATTCTCGTTACCACCCCCTGCGTTGATGGGAGGGTTATTGGCATTACGAGTTTCATTTGTGTCTTCATCTTCCAGGTTGTTCTGGTTATGACGACTTGGTTCACCTTGTTGGTTCCTCAATGCTTGGATCTGGTTGTCATGCATCTCTCTCATGTTCTGCATGGCCATTTGCATTTCAAACCTAAAGCTTTCTTGTTGTTTGGCCATGGCTTCTTCGAGCATCTTGGCCACTTGCTCCGCGCTTATCATGAATGACTCGCGGGGCTGTCCTTCACTGGACACAGTATTGTCAGACGTAACTGCTGAGCCGGCATCTAATTCTTCGTCTCCCGAAGGTACTCTTGTCCGAACCCTACCATACGTCGTGCGAATGATAGCCCCGGATTGTAGACGAGTTACTCGTCGGGGTGTTTCTGGAATCGCCTCGGGGTTATCCTGAGCCGATGTTCCTATGCTGGTCATGTTGGCGGTGACCCTTGAATGTTCACCGTCTTCGACCATCGTTCTTCTTCTTTGGAAACGCCTAGACCTTGGCTTTGGCGTTTCAATGCTGAGTCTTTCGAATACAGAAACTCTTTCGGGGACTGCCTTGACACAGTTGCACTCAGACAGTACCGCCCGAATGAGCTTTGAACAAGGACAATGAGTTTCGAGCCTTCGAGGGCTTCTCTTTCTGGATTTACTCATACCCCCGGCACGATAGTACAGCTCATCCGTTTGAAAGTTGGAGCAACCTATCGTGTGTTGGCACGATCTCCCAGGTATAACATCATCGTCATCAGACGATAACGTTTTCTTCTGAGGATGAATTGCCTTCTTTGGGCTTTCCAGAGTCACGCGCCTCGAAACGCGCCTTTGTGGGCGTGAATCTTCAGCAGGCTCTTGCACTTCGATGCGCAAAGTTGTGCGCTTGGGTGCCACGATTTTCTCCAAGTGTTGAGGGTTACGGCGACCCCCAGCATGTTGAATCGTTTGGGACTTCTTCATTGGCCCCAAGCGTTCTTGGACTGGAGCTTTGCCTCGTTCTTTGGGAAGTGGACCGAGGTGCTCCAAAACTGACTTCCTCTTCTGGGATGGTCCTGTGGGATCTCCCGGAACAGTTGCGGAAATCACCGGCGATTTGGGTTGATTCACCGGAGTTTGAGCTTTCGGAGGCTGCAGTTGTTGCTCCTTGGTCTGAACCGCCACTTCAGACTTCGGTTTCCAAACCCTACGAGTTGATGGCGGCTTCTTTACCACCTCCTTCTGTAGCTTCCGATGGGCTTCTTCAGCTCTGGCCCGTGCTTGAGCTGATAATGCGCGGCGTTTGCGGATACGCTCCTCCAGCGTCGAACGGTTCCGTTTGACACGGACCCACTCCATCGTCGATGGCTTGGAGGAACCACCCTTCATTTGTTATTGAGGCTGTTTGCCTCGTTTGCTCTTCAGATCCGCGTTGTAGCGGACCCCGTCAACAGACTCCATGGCCTTTGCGAATTGCTTCGCAAGGCGTTGACGCTGCCTCTGGCGAGCTCTCTTAGAGAGAGTCACCACGCCTTCAACGGCAGATTTGACCTGCTTAGAGGCCGGTGGGACTTCACCCGACGCAACTTCGGCGTCGATCGGGGTGAGGTTATCGTTGGTGGCTTCAACTTCTTCGCACCAACGGACTTTTCTCCTGGAGGAGAACTTCTGGGATTTCTTAGACTTACGGGGGGAGGTTGATCCAGACGAGGACACGTACTCCTCGTACTTCTGCTGGTCGAACTCATACTCGACCTCCTCCATGACCGGGATCGAGATCCGTGGCTGCGACGCTCCGATCTCGGCAGCGAGATCGGTGGCTCCCACTGTGGTCGCCAGATTGTTCGCGGGAAAAATGGTTTTCTTCATTGATGATTCCATTGCACTCTTAAATAACAACTTTTTGTGTTACAAAAAGATCCGGTCTTTTTATAAGATCCGGTTACAATGAAAATCAAACAAAAAAAATGAAAATTACAACTTTCCTTATTTGTCGAACAAATCGCGAGCTCCTGTTATCCGGTCACTCGCTTGCGTGGG
>BQKN01067131.1:0-24112 GCA_022839385.1 Asparagus kiusianus
GAGCCCAACGTCCCTTACCCCGGCGAACTGGGGATAAGGAGTGGGTACCTCCCCGCCGTCCGACGACGGAAACGGAAGACAACAGTAATCCGCAATCCGATTACTCTTCCAAGATGTCGCTAGGAACGTCACATACCGGTGATAGCACCCGTGACAAGAGGTTCGACGAGTTCCAAGATCAGCTTAACGCGCTGAAGCTTCAGCAAAACATGAACAAGCTGGGGGTGGTCCGTCCCTACCCTATCGAGTGGGACACGGTCCCATACCCAGCGAAGTTCAAACCGATCAACCTGGTGCAGTTTGATGGCAAAGGCTCGCCCTCGCAGCACATCTACTACTTCATGGCACAGACTGGGTTCCTTACGGGGAATGACGCCATTCTCACGCGACTATTCATAAGCACCCTCAAGGGGG
The DNA here is from genome assembly GCA_022839385.1 of Asparagus kiusianus. Taxonomy (NCBI): domain Eukaryota; kingdom Viridiplantae; phylum Streptophyta; class Magnoliopsida; order Asparagales; family Asparagaceae; genus Asparagus; species Asparagus kiusianus. The sequence continues at coordinate 415 of BQKN01067131.1, forward strand.
TGGCCTTTGAATGGTTCCGTAAACTGGAACCCGGCACAATCAAGTCATGGGCCGATGTCGAAAGGCTCTTCCTTGCCTGCTTCTTCGATGACGACACGGAAGTGTCAATGGCCACTCTCCTGGCTGAAAAGCAGCGGAAGTCGGAGTCGGTCAACGACTTTGTAAAAAGATTTCGGAACCGATCAGTCCACTGTCGGGACTAAGTCTCCGAGTCGACACTGATCGAGATGTGTCGTAACAATCTGTCGATCCACATCCTATCTAAGATAGGCGCGGTAGAGACCCGGATGTGAAAGGAGCTTGTATGCCAGGGCGAACAGGTAGAGAACATGATCAAGAGGCTAGAGGCCGAAGAACCACAGCCCAAGAAAGGGGCCGCGGAGCCGGCTGCGCCAAAGAATCCTCCTCGAACGAGAGGAAAGGAGATCATGGCTGTCGATTCCGCCCCAATGCCAAAAGCTACCCCAAGGCCAAAACCCAAACAGTTCGAGCAACGCCCCCCACGGTAATACGACTTCAAGGAAGATCAGGTGGTGGCAACGTTCAATACGCTGCTCAAGAGCGGTCGAATCAAACTGCCAGAAGCCACGAAGCCTGAGGAGGCGGACAAATCTAGTGACCCAACTTACTGTGCTTATCACAGGTTCCTTGGTCACCACACAACCAAATGCTACATCCTCAAAGACAAGCTCCAAGCCCTTTACGACGCGGGGGTCTTGAAGAAGGAGAAAGTCCAAAAGTAGGTGACTACGAACATGATCACCTTAAGCTTTGGGACGGATCTCCCGGAGGTTCAAGCTCCGGCGGGGGTAGTTCCTATCCCCAAAGCAGTCTTGAAGATCACCAACGACGATCCTCATAACCAGCGGGGGAAAGGTTTAGTCCTACAGATGCTGCCATCAGGGCAGGTGATGTGGGTCCATCCAAACCTCCTTAACGATGAACAGTGGACTACAAGGCCTTCGAAGGAGGTCAAGGAAAAATATTGCAACGTCGTCTCTGCCATTCCAGATAGAGATAACGCAGCGATAACCGCCCTGACCGACTCCGAGGAGGACACCAACATCTTCGCCACGAGAGCTGGGAAAGAATTCACGAAGGAATATCCCACGAGGGCGGAGAACCCGACAGGACCTCCTGCGAGGCCGGCCGTGATAACCCCTCCCAATCAGGATGCACCCAGTTCAAGCCGCCAACCTTTCTGGTTCAATGTGCTCGCACAGCTGAAAAGCATCCCTACGCGAATTACCATGTACGACCTCCTCCGGTTATCCAGGTCTACCAGGGAGGCCCTACAGGAGGCGTTGGCGGACTCAGAGGCATTCTCGACCCACTTCTCGAAAGAGACAGAGGCGGAACAAGAATGTGCGAATTGTTGCCAGGTCTTAGAGAGACGGGTCCCGTGCATCACTTTCACCCCTGAGGACATGCTCATCAAGAGCACATCCCATGATCGACCACTGTACTTCACGGGATACGTCGGGTCGGCGAAAGTGGATCGGATCCAAGTCGACCCGGGTTCTGTGTTGAGCATCGTGACCCTGAAATTAATCAAGCACCTGGGAATACCGCCGAAGCGTCTGTCCTCGACCACCACAGCCATTTTTGGCTTCAACGCCACGGGGACGCGGCCGCTGGGTAAAATCCGCCTGAAATGCCGAATAGGCGACATGAAGACGGAGGTGACCTGTTACGTCATCGATGCTGAGCCTTCCTACAATGTGCTCTTAGGACGACCATGGATCCATGGCAATCGAATAGTCCCATCCACCCTTCACCAAAGCTTGAAGTATGTGGACGACTACGAACGAGTGAAAACAGTAGTGGCCGATAGACAACCCTTCAAAGGCGTCGAGAATTACTTCACGGATTCTCTATTGTACCAGGACCCCGTCGAGCCGCCGGTTGAAGAACCGGGGAGCGGTAACGAGGCGGATAGCGAACCTGAGTACGGCGATAACCTAATCCTAAACGACTTCGAGTCAATTGTAATCGGTTATGAGAATCATCATGTAACCAACGCCGTTCAGGCGGAGAAGATTATCATGAATGAAAAGTCCAACTTTGCTTATGTATCGCCTTGTTCTACGTCTGAGGACGATGAACCCAACGATTTGTGGGCAAAACTCTGCGGCAATCCCTCCCTGCACGTGCCAGTATGCTCGTCATACGTCGCCAAAGCACAGCCGATTAAGCCATCGCAAGCTGTGTTTGTCGTTCCAGCCCGAAATAATTATCGAAAAGATATTATCTTCGGTCGAATTGATCATCCCCTGCGCACGCTATGGGACAAGTCTAATGACGAAGACCCAGCGCCCCAGTTTTCGCAATACAGTCGAATTGCGAAACGCATGATGAGCGACATGGGGTATGACCTCACTCGTTTAGAGGGCCTGAATTATGGCCGAGGACGCAAGACGGTCATCCGACCCGCTTACGTACCTAAAGGGAAACCCTCAAACTACTTCAACAGGACTAGGAGAGGCTTAGGCTACTGCTCCTTCTCGTCGGACTTGTGTTTCTACGTCAACGAGGATTCCGACTATGCATGTTCAGGAGATCAGTTGTTAGCAACCTCGGCATGGGACTCGGACGTCAGCGTAAGGGATCTGTTCGATGACTTCACAGTCAACATGGCTGCGATGGATCCCGCCGAAATGGTGGAGGATGGACAACTTCCGCTTTATGACGAGACATGGGATCGCCATGTTAACGCCCAGTGGAATAGTCGCTTCGAGCAGTGGGAACCGCCAACCGAAGACGAAATCCTCCAGGTGAACATGGGCACTGAGGCGAATCCCAAGCCCATATTCATCAGCGATAGTCTGCCTCATCAAGAAAAGGAAGATCTCATCGCCCTCATACGGGAATACATTGACGTCTTCGTGTGGAACTACGAAGACATGCCTGGTTTGGATCCGCGGATCGCCACGCACCGCCTCAACATCAGTTCAAACGCCAAGCCAGTCAAACAACAGCAGAGGCGCTTTCGCCCTCAGATCATGGAGGTGATTGAGGCTGAAGTGAAGAAGCTCATCGAATCCGGCTTCATCAGAGAGGAACAACACCCTGACTGGGTGGCCAATATTGTTCCGGTCCTGAAGAAAAATGGTAAAATCCGTATCTGCATCGACTTCAGAGACCTCAACGCCGCGTGCCCAAAGGACAAATTTCCTTTGCCCATTACGGACGTCATCATCGACAACACGTGCGGATTCAAGAGGATGTCCTTCATGGATGGTTTCTCCGGGTACAATCAGATTAAAATGCACCCTGAAGATGAGAAGCACACTTCGTTCCGCACTCCTATGGGGGTGTACTGCTACATAGTCATGCCCTTCGGACTCAAGAATGCCGGCGCGACCTACCAACGCGCTATGAGCACGATCTTTCGAGAGCACCTGCGAAAGATGGTGGAATGCTATGTAGACGACCTGATTGTGAAGGTTCATTTCAAACCTTTCGAGCAAATGTCAGCCGTTCTCTAAGCTTATGAAGAAAGGCACTTCCTTCGTATGGGACGAGTCTTGCCAAAAGGCCTTTGAGGACATCAAGGCTTACCTCTCGAATCCGCCAGTCCTCGCTGCGTCGATTTCAGAGAGACCATTTCTCATCTATATACGGGCCATGGAGCATTCTCTGGGTGCTCTCTTGGCACAAAATGATAACGCGGGCCATAAGCAAGGCATCTACTACCTAAGTAGGACCCTACAAGGCGCTGAACAACGGTACCCGATGGTAGAAAAAGAATGTTTGGCCCTAGTGTTCGCCATCCAAAAGATGCGACACTACCTAGTCGGCCAGACAATCCATGTCATCTCCCGAATGAACCCCATTCGGGTCTTCATGACACAACCCGCGGCGCTAAACTGGCGCCTGGCTAGATGGGCTCTCTTACTCTCTCAGTATGACATCCACTTCATGCCGCAAAAATCTATCAAGGGACAGGCCATCTGCGACCTCATGGCCAGTCATCCACTGGGGTCAAAGACCGACTCGTTTGAAGATTTGCCAGACGAACCACCCGAAGCCAACATAACTTCGTTACCATAAGTATGGCGGGTGTTCTTCGACGGCGCGTCTCGCGCGGCTGCAGATGGCTCTATTGTTGTAGGAGTGGGGGTAGTCCTCATTTCTCCACATAACCATGTACTATCCCGAGCCTTTTTTTGACAGAGCCATGTACCAACAATGTGGCTGAGTACAATGCATTACTCATCGGACTCGAGTTAGTAAAAGAGCTAGGGATACAGCATCTCGAGGCCTACGGCGATTCCCAGCTCATCGTCAAGCAGATGACCGGCGAATATGAGGTTAGGAACGATGACCTGATCCCACTCCACAAAGCGGCTATCGCGCTAGTGGAATCATTCGAGAGTTTCCGCATTGAGCATGTGCTGCGATCCAAGAACACACACGCGGACGCGCTCGCCTCTTTGGCGGCCAACCTGGCTCAACAATTAGGAACGACCCAGTGGATCACAGTGGCGAGCAGGAGGCTCTTTCGGCTGAAAGACGCCCCAGAAGTGAACACTACCCATCAGGTCTCGGAGCAGCCCGATCCGAAAGATTGGCGCCTCCCAATCATCGACTACGTGCTATACGGCATATTGCCCGAAGACGCAAAGGAGCGAGAATCTGTCCGGAGACGTGCCACGAGGTTCTACTATGATTCGACCACCAAGACGTTGTATCGAAAGTCGTACGACGGCTTGTTGCTCCGATGCCTTTCAAAAGCAGAGGCACAAGAGGCTCTGCGCGAGGCCCACGACGGCGTTTGTTGAGCTCACCAGCCTGGACCCAAACTTTAGGATCGCCTGCGAAGGATAGGCTATTTCTGGCCTGGGATGGTTCACGACGCGGTCGCCTACGCGAAGCGCTGCTATGAGTGCCAGATCCATGCCAACTACATGCATCAACCGCCTGAAGACCTACACCCTACAAAGGCTTCATGGCCCTTCGAAGCATGGGGAATGGACATAGTGGGGCCAATATCCCCACCGTTGGCGAAAGGTCATCGCTTCATCCTCGCGATCACTGACTACTTCTCTAAATGGGCTGAGGCCATCCCTTTAAGGGAAGTCAAGACTAACGATGTGATTAAGTTCATCAAACACCATGTCATCTACCGATACGGCATACCCCGACGTATCATTCATGACAATGGCACGCAATTTGTCAGCCATGCATTCACCAGGTTCTGCAACAAGTTCCGAATACAGAACCTCTCTTCCACAGCCTATAACCCATCGGCAAATGGCTTGGCCGAGGCTTTCAACAAAACAATCATCAAGATCTTGACCAAGTTAACCTCCACCAGCAAACGCGATTGGAATGAGAAACTTGGCGAGAGTTTGTGGGCGTATCGCACAACGGTTCGCACACCGACTGGCCACACGCCTTACTCATTGGTATACGGTTGTGAGGCCGTGTTGCCATTAGAGATTCAAATTCCGTCCCTCCGCGTCGCCTTGGCAACAGGGATGACAGTGAAAGACAACCACCGACAACGACTCGCCGAGCTCGAAGCGTTGGACGACAAACAGCTGGAGGCTCAACAACACATTGAGTTCTATCAAGCCCGAATGGCTAAAGCTTTCGACAAGAAAGTCAAACACCGAGCCTTCAAGGAGGGAGAACTGGTACTGGCCATCCGCAGACCAATGATCCTCACTTCCAAGAAGAAAGGCAAATTTCAATCCAAATAGGAAGGGCCGTTCGTAATAGAGACAGTCTATTCGAATGGAGCTTACCGCCTCGTCAAGCCAAATGGCGATAAGATCATGATGCCCATCAACGGCAAGTATCTGAAGAAGTACTACCCTTAGTTCTTCTTCCCAACTCCCATGAGTGCATGAGTCTAAACTGGCCCTCACCCCCTCCAACTGGTACACGAGGCTAAACTGTCCCTACTTTACCCGCTCTGACGAAAGATCTCAGTCAGAGTTTAATTCGCCAATCTTCCCCAATAAGATGGCGGATCCACTAAAGTCGCTCATATCACGACAGACTCAAAAGTCAATTCGCCAATCCTACCCAACAGGATGGCGAATTCAACAAAGTCGCTCATATCGCGGCAAACAACTCGGTTATGTTAACCATCACTTCTAGCCGAACCCGCTTATCAGTCCCCTTCAATGAGATGATAAGATCCCATAGTTGCTCCGATCACAACAAAGCTTCATCAGGTTAATGATTACCTCCGATGACTGGCGCCGCTATTCCTACGAATGGCATAGCCTAAGTAATAACCTACTACACGACGTGTTATTACTTCGGTCGATAGTCACACTCCTACGTCCCTGAACTAGTTGACCTATTCCAGCTATCCTAACATCCCCTTAGGATAACTGATGGGTAGCAGCCTACCACGCGATGGCTCCTACAACGATCGATCGTCATATTCCTACATCCCTGAATGACTCGATTATCACCTGTGTCGTCGTCCTCGCGGGCGATGACCGCTATCAAGGGCGGCTCGACAGGCGTCACACCCGACAATGCCTCCAAACGACAACCTACCGAGAGGCAAGTCAAACATTGGAGACATCGGTTGGTCGCATACATGAGCAACCACACCTGAGCTAGGGCTAATTGTTACCATCTAAGTCCTACCAGAGCTGCAACACGAAGGGCAGGTCTGACCTGACCCCATGTCGCAGGCGGCCAAAAACAAAGAAAAAATGGCGCATGCAAAAACAGAGAATAAACAAAGAAAAAAGCCACTACGGGCCAGAATTACATAAATAAAGTTTAGGGTTATGATGCAACCCGCATCAACCGAATTACAAAAAAAAGAGGACTTAGACAACGAGAGCGCTACAGGAACTTCAGAAGGCTGAAAGAACCAATCTTGGCCTTGACCGCCGCACGATCCGCCTCACGCTGGATCCTCGCCTTCTCCTTTCGCTCCTGATGCCGCCTGGCTAAGGCCACCTTGCTGTCTTCCTCCTCCTGGCGAAGAAGTTAGAGCACCCTGTCCACCGCTCCGGCAGCCTCGACGAGCCTCCTTCCCTCCCGTTCACGCTCCTGTAGCTTTGCCTCGCCTCGGAGAGAGCCGGCGTCCTCAAAGAAAGCGGCGTCCAAGTAGGCATCCATCCGGTCCAGCACCGCTTGGTGCTGCCTGCGCAGACGTCTGACCTCGGCCTCTTTCGCCCGAATCTGCTACGCCCTCTCTTCGCGCTCGAGTAGGAGGCGCAGGGAGAGGGGTGGTGGCACGTCGGAGGGGTCGTCGTAGGCCAGCTCCTCGAGGCGGTACATCCACCCCTCCACCCGGTGAAGTTCCCGCTCGTACCGACGTGTGAGCGAGGTACTACCCGCTCGATGGACCTCTCTTAAGACCGCTTCCACAAGAGGAAGCGCATCGAAGTACCGCCCGTCGCCCACGCCGACCGATATGGCGATCCCCTACACCAAACCCTCCAGCCTCTGGAGGGGCACGAATGCAGGGTGAGCCACGGGGTCTAGAGTAGAGGACCCCTGGACTGAACTCACAGAGGAAGCAGGTGGAGCGTCGATGTTGACGACGGTGGCGGAAGAGCCAACATCCTCGGGGGCGCTATGATCAGAGTTGGAGGCCATGAGCGGAGGAAGTTATGGCAGCGGTCTTTCGCCTAGCGGATTTTTCTCGTAAAGGAAGGAACGTGACTGAAAAGATGACGAGTACGGGGGATATATCCGAAGATACAACGGTCAAGATCTGTTCCCTCGAGCAGTCGAACGGCCCAGATGCCCTGCGGCGCTTCGAGCTCAACGCCAATAAAGGCCATTCCTATCGAGGCCCAAACCGACCGATCGGATGAAGCCCAAGAGGCGAGGCGTTCTGTCACTTCGCCATTAATGAGCATTGACACGTCTTTAAAGCCTTAGCTGGCAAGCATTTGGGCCCGCTAAGAGACACGTGACACGAGTCTTCGCCCGCATTTTTTAGTCTTCAACTACAGAACAGATTCGCCGTCGCTTGAGTTCTGATTGCGGTACGAACTCGCCTTAATACGGATCTGACCACACGAAGTTTCGCTTACAACCTAAACTCGCCAGAGGCCAAGTTGGGTCTGCAGCGTAAACTCGCCTCCTCATAAATTTCTCTTGCGGTCTAAACCCGCCAGAGGCCAGAGTTGGTCTTCAACACGAACTCGCCAACACAAGAGCTTCGCCTACGGCTTGAGCTTACCAACAGTTGAAGTTAACCTTCAAGCGAACTCGCCATCATCCTCGCTGCACCTTCAGCGTGAACTCACCTACGCTCGAGTTGGATCTTCGCCCAAGGCGTACTACCTAAAATTGCTGTTGGCCATGCCAAAGAAACATTGAAGAGTGATATATCCAAAGGAAGCGTAACAAGAAAACACAAACTTCATCAGATGCTTCTAGACAGTACATTTGAACAAAGTTATGAGTTTACAACTAAAGAAGTCATAATGTTACGTTCAAGAAGCAAAGCATACACCAGTTTTCCTTAAGACACTACATTTAAATAAAGTTATGACTTCATAAGTCATGGCATAGTTTCAAAAGCAAAACAAACAAGCAAAATGTCTTAACACAGGCACGGATTTAAAATCTCAGTCGTACAAAAAGAGGAAAGCTCTTCTTTGGCCAATGCAACCCGTCTCGCATGGTCCTCCCGGGCTTTGTCTTCAGCCGCCTTCCGAACTCGGTCTTCAGAGCTCGATCTGGCGGCAGCATCCTTTTGACGCAAGGACAAGAGGCGTCGAGTTTCCGCCTCGGCGTTCCTGCTGACCTTTACGACATCGGACTGGAGCCCCTTCAAATTCGTCTCCGCCTGTCCCAGTTCGGCTCGCAGGCGAGCTATTGTGCGATTGAGGTCGGCGATTTGCTCCTCCAACAAGTGTTGTTGACCCACCCAGAAATCGGCGATGGATTCCAAATCAGCGATTTCTTTGGAACGGACCTCCTGTTCCTGAGCTTCCAGACGCCTGATATAAGCCAAGCAAGACTCCATGTAGACTTCCGGGCCTTCCCGTAGCAGTGTCTCTATCCCTATCATACGCGACTCCAAAAGACGGAGTGCCTGCATACAACGAGGGGCAAGCTGGTTTTCGCCCGACCGTCGAAAGTCGGCCACGCGATCCAGGAGAGATTGCCTAAAACCGTCAAAGCTGCCCATGCCAAGATTGACAAGGGAAATCACTTGCCTCACGACATTCTCGAACTCTTCGATGCGAGCCTGCAAGGGCAAGGAACCAGAGGGAACAGGCTCTTGACCCGGGGTGAGCACCGCAATGGGTGGAACCTCAAGGCAAGGTTCGGTTCCTGACTGCGGAGCGGGGCCGGGGGCAGGAGAAGTCGCCGGGCTCTCGGATTCATCGTCGGATATCAAAATAGGCTCGGCCTCGTGCTCCTCGGGAAGCGGCGCATCGTCACGGACTGTGAAGCACAGCGACGGCGTGAAAGGGAGAGTCAGGTGAGAAATACCAATCCATGCTTGAGCGAGGGTTGAGTTAAAGACATACCTGCGGCAGCAGCGGCTTCCGTAGTGCCCGAAGAAGACGCCTCCTTCCTCTTCTTCGAAGTAACCCTCTTCACCTTCGGCGCCATCTAGAGGATGTAAGAGAAATTTGTATCTTTCCTGAAAAAGACGACAAGAAGACTATGGTCTCTTCTTGACGAGGGGGAGGAGTACTAAAATACCCCGACCCTAGACAGTTATTGACGGCTCGATTAGACCCTTCAGGCCCAAACAGTTGAAGGAAAGGCCGAACAACCCGGATCCCCTATGAACGGCCAAGATTCGGCAGTTCCGAAGCACGATCTCTAACCAACGGCCTGGATAGGGTGTGAAGGACGAGGAGACCCATCGCACCGCATTTAATGAGAAACAGCGCGTCCACGTCTCCGTAACCGACGTGCACGTGGGTGAACACACGACCGGCTAAAAGCGGAGCCCACACGTAACCGAAATCGCGGTTAGTGTGACGACTGTGGATTCACCCTCGGATAAAATTCGCCTGCAAGCGAAACGAGTTTGTAACCAAAATCTGCCGATGAGAGTTTCCCGCGGCCAAACGTCAACTAGTGCACAAGAATATATATACGTATATAGAATGCACACAAGCAGTAATAGTCGAGACAAAAGGATAATTCCATTCATAAAAAAAAGGGTCCTATTACAAATGAGAAATCAAAGGCAAGTTACAAGGCTCTCAATCGCAGCTCTGCCTCGCGAATTTCCCCAGCATGGCGAAGCTCAAGCCTCCTTAGGACCTCTCGACGAAGATCTTCCTCTGTACGCGAGATTAAGTCCTGAATGGTATCTTTGACATCCTTGAGAGCTTGATCGTTCTCCTCGACAGAATCTGCGACCAATTGCTGACGAGACTCAATACCCTCCAGCTCCTTTGCCACCTGATCACGAGCCTTCTCTTGAACGGCCAAGGAAGCCTGTGCGTCAGCTATAACCTGTTTTAGCCTCTCTACTTCGAAGGAGAGTCGGGAGAGCCGATTATCGACCGTCTCTTGCTCGTGGACCACTCGTGCATCCTCGGCCTTGGCCTGCTCCAACTCTGCTGACAACTTTAACTCCAGCGACATAGTCTCATTTAGACGGCGATCACGATCTGCCATAGCTACTCGAACTTTGCGGGAGGCGAGATCAACAAGAGTCAAACTTTCTGCGCGAAGGGCGAGCAACTGCTGAACAACACCCTCTACTTCGTTCAGGCGCCGAAAGTAGGGCTTCGCCACAGCGGCGCCTAGCCTCTTAAGTAGGAAAAGCGAGTCGTGTTCAAGATCCTCCTTGAATTCCTCGAAGGGACAACTCTCCTCCAAGGCCAGCTGGAAGCAGTGGGCGAAAGTATCTTCGAAGTTGACCAGAGCTCGTGCCACCTTCGTCTTTCGCCAACGTTCCAAGGGGGAGAGAGCGGCATCCTCGGCCGAGGATGAAGTCACAATTGGGGTACTGGTGGTCATAACCACGGAAGCAGCGATTAGCGCCGCCAGAGCCGGAACGACCGCTGGTACCACCAGGGTGGTAGCGGCAGAATTGCGGGTCACCACAGACAAGGAAGTGGCCATCGGCCGAGTAGGGGTCCCCCCTTGAGTTGGAGACTCTTGCACTGAACGCCCACCCCTGATCGGTACTCCCTCGAAAGTGGAGGTTCCTCCTTGTTGACCCGTAGGGGCCGACATTTCCTCCTCACTCGATAGCGCCTCATGGACTGAGGCGTCGTCATCCGTCTCTGATTCGCCTGAATGACCCTCCCAAGAGGGAGGATCCTCCTTGCCAGTAGTTTCATAAGAAGGGCCAACTGCAGATGCAAAAAGAAGGTTGATAAATGCCCCTTCGGCTTAGAAGGATCAACAACACTAAAACCCATGCTTACCTGAACCCCCTAGTTCTCCTCTGTCTCCACTCCCCTCCCCTTTGTCAGAAGGAATGGGGATCGCTTTCTCGACTGCACCTGCACGGATTCAATATGAACAGTCAGGGAATACGAACCCGACTTTGTACACAAGAGTTCCGTGCTGAAAAATTACCTCTTAGTGCAGGTGCAGGAGTCTTTGAGACCCCTGCCTGTGGCCCCACATCAGATGAAGGAAGGGTGTCCTTCGAAGTCACCGGAGCCGCCCGCGATACGGCAGAAGGGGTAGGTTGAGCAGCTCCCACCCCAGAGACAGTATCGTCCTGACCATCCGCCGCTCTGGTGGTCCCCAGAGTCTCTTCGCTACGGGCCTTCTTGGCCGCTTCCGCTCTGGAACCCTCTACCGCCTCTCGCTGCCGTTTTGAGAGCAACGAACTGCTTGGAGATAACAGGGGCATCCCCATCCGCCCAGCAATCGTGCTCCGGGCTTGCTCCAGACGTTCACCCGCTCGGGTCAACTCGACAGGCTCCCTACGCTCACCTTGGGGATCCGAGGGAAGACTAGGAGAAGGAGCTCACGTCTCTGGCGCCTCAGATTCGTCTGGACCCATGTTGCCACCTTCGGCGTCTTCAGCCGGGTCCTCGGACAACCACTCCTTAACGGTTTGGCGGCCTCTCCGTCTCGAAGTACGTAGAGGCCTTCTAGGAGTACGCCCCTGCTCCGCCAAACATGAGCCGCCAAACCAAAAGCCTTTAGGATTAGCACTGACACCCTGATACCACCTGCAGTACAGGAGAGTGTGATGCAAATCACGATCCTTCGCAGGTAGCTCAAAGCGGGCATGGGTGCCGCCAGCGTGAGTCCAGAACCATCCCCGAGCTCCGTCCACCAACCCCCCTTCGAAGTGCAGATAGGGATTGGCGTTGCCCACGTACAGTTGGTCATACCCAAGCTGGCGAGCGAACCTGCAAGGGACATACGGCTCAATATAGCACACGGAGACCGTTCGTAGGATGTGATACCCCGGCCAGATGTTCACCAACCAGCGGAAGGCACCGCGCGAAAGAACCGTGTGATGATCCGCCGTCGGCAAATCTCTGAGGGACTCCCCGTATCCTCCCCCACTGAAATAGGGAAAGAAACGGCAGAAATTGTAGTGGACGAAATGGGAGAGCGTCTTCCGTGCGTCAGGAATGTCCTTACACTTCCAGGAGCACCTCTCCAAGTGTTCGACGAATGGAACAAACTTATCTCCTTGAAGAGTCGCAGGGTCGCTCATCAAACATTCACAATGGCAGATAAACCATGCCATCAAATAAGTATACGGTAGCCCTACCCTAGGATTGGGGGTCCTGATAATCTCTCTGCCCCCTCATCGATGGTCGATACGCGGTAGAATTGGGCCGTCAGGGCGCGGAGCCCACGGTGAATGCACGCTATCGTCGCCGACACCAAGGCGTAGGACTTCCCGTGAGCCAAGCAAACTGCGGGATAAACGACCTCCACAGGAAGCGACTCGAAAGAGTGAGTGGGGACTACGCACCTCTTCAGCCATAATATGAGGTACCCCGCGAGCAGAGCCTTCCCAGATATGGGGGACTTCGCCTGATGATGGAATGAGTGAAGGACCGTACCAGATTTAAATCCGCCCTCGTCACGTTCGAGAGTCATGGTGCTTCCCTCTTCAGCTGTTCTCGCCTCCACTTCAGACTGGTCGCACTCACCTAGCGGGAGAGATGGTTTCCCCTTGACATCGTTCCCTGGGAACAGATAATCAGCCCAATTCTTATGACTGATACCCGGAGTCCTCTTCTTCTTCCCCTTATGATCCGATGCCCCTAAGGTACTAAGGCAGATGTGGTAGTGGCAGAGTAACTCCCACAGAGTTTCAACCGCTAAGGGGGAATGGTTCAAGAGCTGATCAATCTCGTCTTGGTCTGGGACGTACTCCTCATAAGGAAAGTCTCCCAAAGGCAGCCCTGACACGTCATACATCTCGTGAGGGGTAATGCCAAGCTCACCGTTGGGGGTGAGGAACGTGTCGCTTTCCACACAGTACAGTTCCAGGATGCTATGGAACTAGGAAGCGTTGATCTGCAAACCATGCCGAGTGGCTTGAATGGCCACATACAGCTCCGAATTTTTAAGGTCAGAATTCTCGGCCAGGACATAATCGGTGATCTTGGACCACTAAGTGTCGCTACCAGGCACCGAGTATACCCACCCCGGGGCTCTGAAGTCTTTTGGGGGAAATCTCCCACCAACGCGGAAGAAGCGATGGCGAAAAGTCTCCGCTACCGCCGTAGTCTCCCCTGCCGGCGGCTTATTGGACAGCAGGCCAGGGCGTAGACCCATCACGCGCTTACAGGAACTCTCCATCCCATACCCAGCCGAAGAGCACGTAAAGACGCCGCAGGTGACCCCATCCTGAGTTGGAGTCAAGTCCTAGTTCATCACGCGGGGGACCGCGAGAGACCGCAGCTCGACGATCGAGAACCCTCTCGGCATACTGGGGAGGTAATAGTGAGTCCCTTCCACCGTGCGGAGCCACCTGCTCTCTTTGAGCAGTAGAACGGAAGGATCAGTCGCTGCATCGCTGAACAAAAACTGAGGCTTTGGCAGCTCCGCCCTGGCATCATCTGTCAGCACCGCATCGGTCGTCAACTCGCGTAGCGTCGGGTGATACCCGTCCGAGACCCTCTTTACCAAGCCATGAGGCTTATCAACAGTGAACGTGGGTACCGGGGCCAGAGAAGGAAACCGAGGAGGTGCCGTATAACCCGCACCCCCGGCGTGGCCAACGGCCACACCCTCCGGAAAAGCCTCATCAGACAAAGTCGCTGCGAAAAGGAGCAAAAAGTCAGTCAAGACAAAATCTGCTGTAAGAGCGAAGTCGCCCATCGAACAGGTATGGGCGAATTCGCTTGTCGAAAGGGGAAACCCGTTCTGAACAAGGTCTATCCGTACAGACAATACTTCCCTCTTCCAAGGAAGGGCCGAACTCGCCTATCAAAAGCAAAGTTCGCCCCCCCTTCCCGCTAAAGGTTGAGTTCGCCCGAGGAGACAGAAATCACCCTCTGAAGGCAAATAAGGCTAACTTAACCCCAAGTCGGGGAGGCTACCAAGGGACAACGGGATTCCAATATGATGAGCGACACTCATTCCCCCAAACCCAACACCCGTAACCGACGAGCGGTCATCAGGAGGATCTCGCGACTTACCTAAACACGGCTCCGGCATGCGGAGGGGTGCACCGGCGGAGAGACGGTTGGAAAAGCATTCGGGCCCTTTTCCCTTTGCAATACACTTCTTGGATCGTGGCGCCATTGAAGGATGGAGCAGGACTCTATCTCCTTGAAAAAGTTTTCAGGATTCTTGAACATGGCAGCTCTCGAGGGGAGAAGAGGGCTCGTTTAAAAGACCTAGCTTCCCACGTGGCCACGACCACCCTCGAAAGGCGAAACCCCCACGGATGGGAGACGTAGCCATGATCGAAATCAACGGCCCAGATCACCCCCAGTATATCGAAAAGACCAAAATTGGCGGCTACATCCAACGGTTGGATTCGAAAACCACGGCCACGATCCAAACGAGGCGCACGGAGTTGACGTCGAACTGTCGAATCACGATAAAAAAAAGACAGGACGGAACCCCGCCGCCTTAGCTGGAAAAGCACCAAGCCCGACAGGCGAATACGCGGTTTGCTCTCACTGGGCTTGCTTTCGCCCAAATAAGGGGTCTCGTCAGCGAAAGTGCTAATAAAATCCGCAGATCGAGCGAAATTTCACCATCGAAGCTTAACTTCACCTGCGTGGTTCACCCACCTTTGGGAAACAAGCGACTTGCCCAAAATCTCGAAACCGACAAGGTGATCTTGTTTAAACCCACGTTTCAAACGGCTAAGGGTCAGAGCAGAAATCTTAGTATTAAGCCTAAGAGAAACTACTCAACAACTCATCATACTGAGAGGAATAGTATGGCTAGCCCGATCCAAACGGTAATCGGTAAAGGCATATCAAACCCGTTGATAGCTGAGGATTTGCTAAAAATCCTAAAAGAAATCGAATGTACTTGTTTCACCAAGAACTTCATTATTCAAAGTATTCCAGACCACACGCAAGCCGGTTTAGGTCTGAAAACTTTGAAGGGGGTCTTGTAGACGGTAAAAAAATACCTCCGTAAACTTGTGAGAAATCTGCCTGTAAGGGGAACTCGCCCAAAGCCACGCAACTCACCCGAGCAAGTCTACAATCGAATCCACCAGCAAACCTCAAGGCCGCCAATAGGGCCAAGCATCTGCTACCCTACGTGCTGAGATGGGCTTTCCCACCTCTCTCGACCCGAAGGAGAGGGCACAGTACTCCAAGACCGTCGAGCGGCCGCTCACAGTACGAAGGATTGGGTAGGTGTCAAGTCGACCTGAACGTTCATAAATGCAACTCACCTCGGCTGTCTGAGTCAAGAGACGAGTCCGCCAGCATTCGGCGAGCTGTCCAAGCCCACTCGAGTGCCAGGGACATGCTCCCCACCTCTCTCGGCCTGAAGAGAGAAGACACGGCACTCCAGGCCCGCCGAATAGCCGCCCACAGTACAAAGTGAGCGGACAGGCGTCAGAACCGCCGGCACCCTCATAAATGCTGCTTACCTCACTCGTCCAAGCGAAGGACGAAAGCCGCCGGCGCTCGATGAGTTGGTCAGATTCACTCGAGTGTCCGACAGCCATTGTCACAGATACGAGGAGGGGCTTTCCTACTTCTGTGCGACGTGATGCAACGTGCATCTCCTCGAATGACCGCTGACAGCACAGAGGGACAGCAGGACACCTCCGAACGATGTATGGTCACATCCCATAATTCAAGGAGCAGCCAAACTGTCTCTCTCCCGTTTAAAAAGCTTCTTTTAGCAACCTGAAGGGGGGGGGATCAAATCGGCCAATAGATCAACAGATCAACTGATCAATTGAGAGGCTGATCAAAGGAGGAGGATCGACGACGAGCTCTTGGCATACTCTTACGCCATAGCATCGTCCCCTAGTTCCGAGCCCCTATCGCCGACGAACTAGAAGGTCCAAACTCTATTAACCCGAGCTTCTACTGAGTACTGAAGCTCTCTCTAGCAACCCCGGTCGAACCGTCTAAGGGAAACAGACTCGGCACAAGCACCGAGCGAAGCGTCCTATAGCTACCGAAAAGTCCCCACACTAAACAAAGAGGGTTTTCCCTCTGCTTCTGTTCTAAACATTTGATCATTAGTTTGTAATAAGCTTTCTTATCAATACAAACGAAGTTCCCCATTTTCGGGAAATCAAATTTACACCTACAGCAACACGCTGATATGTTATTTGCTGTGACTGCCAATCTTCAATCGCTTTTAATCGTTGCTCCATCGAGTCTTGATATGAACTGCTTCCTGGTGTACCTTATGGTACTGCAGACTCGTAGGTGCTACTAGACTCGTGCGACCTCTGCTCGGATCCTCTCCACCGGTATCTGTTCTTCCTACTGGGTCCAATGACCGTCTCAATGATAGAGTCCTCTTCCTCTCTACTTAGCCGGGCAGGAGTGTTAGAACAGACCTGAGACTGAGTCATTTGCTCCTGTACCTTGGCATGTAATTTCTCCTGTGATATATCAAAACAACCCGAGCAAGTCGACTTACTAATGATGCATTGATATGAAATTGAATATATAAATGAACTGCTACTTACAGCCACATCCTTATTCTTTGCTTTCTTCTCTTCACCGTCGTAATTCGGGCTCCAGGAAGTCAGAATGCGATCTGCAAAATGTCTGAGATCTCCCCTTCCCTATTTTATTCAAATATATCATTAACCCATAACACATAAATTATACTCAACTTAAAAGCTAATATATTATATACCTCAAGCTCTAATTGATGATAATGCTGGATGAAGGACCTGGAGCCCCCGTGATGCTCGTAACTGCGAGGCGCGCTGCGATACCTCCTTGCTATTTCAGCTTGAGCCCCGAGTCCAACTTCGCCCATCTGTGGAAGAACCCCCTAAGTTAGAGCTCAAACCTCTACCCGAAAATCTAGAGTATGCCTACTTAGGGGAGAACGAGTCTTTACCAGTTATCATTTCTTCTGAGTTGACTACAAGTCAAATGGAAGCTCTCTTAGCTGTTTTAAGAGAGAATAGGGAAGCCATTGGATGGACCATGGCTGATATCAAAGGGATTAGTCCAACCAGTGTTCAACACCGAATCCATTTGAAAGATGATGCCAAACCTACCAGAGATGCTCAACGTAGGTTAAACCCAGTGATGAAAGAAGCCGTTAGGAAAGACATTCTGAAATGTCTCGATCATGGGATCATTTATCCAATTTCTGATAGTTCATGGGTGAGTCCAGTCCAAGTTGTTCCAAAGAAATCTGGGATCACCGTGATCCAAAATGAGGCTAATGAGCTGATTCCCACTCGGATCCAAACTGGATGGCGAGTCTGTATTGACTACCGAAAACTCAACTTAGCCACTCGAAAAGATCACTTCCCTCTTCCTTTCATTGACCAAATGTTAGAGCGTTTAGCAGGACACGAGTTCTACTGTTTCCTGGATGGATATTCAGGTTACAATCAAATCCCTATCGCTCCCGAAGATCAGGAGAAAACCACCTTCACTTGCCTGTATAGAACATTCGCATACCGACGCATGCCTTTTGGCCTGTGTAACGCACCGACCACATTCCAACGTTGCATGATTAGTATTTTTTTCCGACATGGTAGAGCGATTTCTCAAAATTTTCATGGATGACTTTTCCATTTTTGGTGACACATTTTCCCAATGTTTGCATCATCTTAAACTGGTCCTAGAATGGTGTAGGGAGAAAAATCTGACTCTCAATTGGGAGAAATGTCATTTCATGGTCAAACAAGGCATTGTCTTAGGACATGTAGTTTCCAATAGGGGAATTGAAGTGGACAAAGCTAAGGTAGATCTCATTTCCAATCTCCCTCCTCCCAAAACAGTCAAAGATGTCAGATCATTTCTTGGTCATGCTGGTTTTTACCGACGTTTCATCAAGGATTTCAGCAAAATTGCTAGACCCTTAACCAATCTCTTAGCCAAGGATACATCATTTGTCTTCTCTCCCGACTGCCTCAAAGCTTTTGAATATTTGAAAAAGGAGCTAACCACAGCTCCTATCATTCATGCACCGGACTGGACCTTACCCTTCGAACTGATGTGTGATGCATCTGATTCTGCGATCGGTGCTGTTTTAGGACAACGGTTTGATGGAAAACCGCATGTGATCTACTACGCCAGTAGGACTCTGAATGATGCCCAGCAAAACTACTCTGTCACAAAGAAAGAGTTTTTAGCTGTAGTCTTTGCCTTAAAAAAATTCAGGTCCTACCTCATCGGTTCCTTAACCAAAGTCTTCACTGATCATGCCGCACTAAAGTATCTTTTGACAAAAAAGGATGCTAAAGCACGGCTCATTAGATGGATTCTCCTTCTTCAAGAGTTTGACATTCAAATTCTTGACAGAAGGGGAACAGATAACCCCGTAGCAGATCACCTCTCTCGACTCCCAAATGCACCAACATCAACCGTCCCAATCAATGAACATTTTCCAGATGAACAACTCCTAGAAATCCAATCTGTTCCCTGGTTCGCTGACATTGTGAACTACATAGTCATGAACCAGATCCCTTCTCATTGGTCCAAACAGGATAAATCCCGTTTTCTCTCCCAAGTAAAATACTTTTACTGGGATGATCCATATCTGTTCAAATACTGTCCTGATCAGATCTTTAGGAGGTGTGTTCCCACTGAAGAAACTAGGAGTGTTCTATCCTTCTGTCATGAGCAAGCCTGTGGGGGCCACTTTGGTCCCAGAAAAACAGCTGAAAAAGTTCTCCAATCTGGGCTGTATTGGCCCACTCTCTTCAAGGATTCATTCGAATTTTGCAAAACATGTAACCCCTGTCAGCTTTTAGGAAAGGTCACTAGAAGAAATATGATGCCCCTACAACCCATCTTATCCGTTGAACTTTTTGATCTGTGGGGTATCGATTTTATGGGACCATTTCCAAATTCCTTTGGAAATGTCTACATTCTAGTAGCCGTTGAATACATGTCAAAATGGGTTGAGGCGGTAGCTTGCAAAACTAATGACAACAAGGTCGTTGTCAAGTTTTTGAAAGAGAACATCTTTGCCCGGTTTGGAGTACCTCGAGCGATCATCAGGGATAACGGTACACATTTCTGTAACCGTTCTTTCGAGGCTTTGATGAGGAAATATTCAATCACACACAAATTTTCAACTCCTTATCACCCCCAAACCAGTGGACAAGTAGAGGTCACAAACAGGCAGATCAAACAAATCTTAGAAAAAACAGTTAACCATAACAGAAAAGATTGGTCTGTAAAATTATGTGATGCTCTGTGGGCGTATAGAACAGCTTTTAAGGCCAATTTGGGGATGTCACCATACAGATTAGTGTTTGGGAAAGCTTGCCACCTACCAGTAGAGTTGGAGCATCGAGCAATATGGGCAATAAAACAGTTAAATTTTGACTCAGACTTGGCAGGTAAAAACAGATTGCTCTAAATAAATGAGTTGGAAGAAATTAGAAATGATGCATACATAAACTCAAAAATTTACAAAGAGAAAACAAAATTTTTTCATGACAAATCAATTTTGCGAAAAAATTTCTCTCCAGGACAGAAAGTTTTATTGTACAATTCAAAATTGCATCTTTTTCCAGGAAAATTGAGATCAAGATGGACTGGTCTATTTTTTGTTAAACAAGTTTTTCCACATGGAGCTGTCGAGATAGAAAATCCTAAAAATGGTAATATTTTTAAAATAAATGGTCAACGCCTGAAACCATTTTTAGAATTTTCTACGCTAGGAAAGGAAGAGGTGTTGGTTCTTCATGAACCTCATTATCTATAAAAAAAAATTAATAAATTTTCTTTTGTTTCTTAAAAAAAAGTTCTTTTGTTTCTTTAAAAAAAAACAAAAAAAAAACAACAAAAATTTGAATAAGTAACATATGTTATAAAAAAATAAAAATAAAAAAAACATAATTACTTACAATTTTTCTCTTATTTGATTTCTTCATCCTCATACTAACAGTAATTACAGATCCTTATCATCATTATCAACCGAACAACTGTAAGTTCTTCAATTTTATCTGCTTTACTCTGTGCTTCAGCGAATTTGCATTAAGGACAATGCAAAATTTAGGTGTGGGGGTGAGAAATACATATTTTCCTCTTTATTTTACCTTTTTAGTTGCATTTTTTTTCTTTTTGTTAAAAAAAATTATAAAAATATTGTCACTTGCCAAATTAATAGAGTTAAGTAATAATTGATCAAATTGATAGATTTTAAATTTTCTAATTCTTAGTTAGTGACATATTCAAGTTCACCTTTTATGATAACTCCAAATAAAATTCTTAAGAAATGATTTTTCAACTAGTATACTTTACTTAAGTCTTACCTTAGACTTTTAATTAAAAATAATGAAATTTTTGCATGCTTAACTTAGAGTTGAAAATATTTTTTCAAGTTATCTTGATTTACACATTTTTTTTAAAGACTATATATACTTACACATATATATATTAAAAAAAAACTAACCTTATAAAAGAAGAGTGCGAAAAATGGACACCACAAAAAAAAACTCTTAAATTCAAGGTGATTCTATCTTATAAAGCCTAAGTTGACTGAGCAATTAAGCCTTAGGTGTATCTCTATACTTAATGACCTAAGCCCAATTGGGTTGGGATTCATTGGCCCAAAACTCGTTAAATGGTCACTTAGAAAGCCCGTTAAAATAGAAAACAATCACCAAGAATTGGAGAGTAAAAAAAAAAATATATATATATATATAATACTAACCATTGTTTTTATATATTGTTGTTTTGTATATATGGTCTTTGAAAAACAATTTTTGATCAAGAGACTTGAAAGTTATTTAAAACAAAGAGTTGGCATGTTCTTTTCAAAACTTTTTAATTAAATTTCTAAGATTTGACTTGGTTTTGTATTGCTGTAATGAAAAAGATTTTCTAGGGAATTTACATTGGAGTTATATATAAAAACGTTTTCTTGATTATTAACTAGCTTCAATTAGAATGTCTAAATATATCAAGGAAAATCTGTTATTTACTGACTTATTTAACTTGGCAAGTTGACCGAATTTTGTGGGTATATTCACTGCAAACCCTCACGAGAGTACAACTCATCCACTAGGGTAACCTAGGGGTTTAAAGGCTTGTTGTATGCGCTAAATACAACTGCGATTCCTACGAAAGTGAGTTAGGATTTTCTTTTTTTTTCTTTGCTAGAGGACTAGCAAAAGTTTAGGTATGGGGGTATTTGATAATTACATTTTATTACAGTTTTATACCCTCATTATCTATTTTATATGAATAAATATACCACTAATAATTGTTTTTATCTTTTAATTGCAGGTTAATGAAGAATAAATCTCAAACTCCAATCTCTCAACAAAAACCCGTTGATTAAATGAAGAAATGAAGCAAAGAAGCCCATTGGAAAATTAATTTCCAAATTATCCAAAAGCCCAAGCTAAGAAGAAGAAGTAAAGCCTAAGAAATGCCAAAGCCCAAATCAAATAAATGAAGAAATCAAAGATTTGTCCAAGCCCAAAGCCCACAAGAAGAAACAAGTTCGGACAGCAACCAGAGAGAGGCAGGCATCGATACCTGCATCGATAGGGGCATCGATGCCAGCATCGATGCCTGTATCGATGCCAGCATCGATACCCCTATCGATGCTGGTATCGATACGCTGGGCAGTTTGTTACGAATCAAAGGCTGAAAATTGATGTTTTTGGATAAGATTTCGATCCAATGGCTCTCATTCACTGATGTTTACTATAAATAGGGGTAGAGAGTGAGGGGTTAGAGGTGTGAAAATTTTATAAACTCCTTTTGGAGAGGAGGGCTACTCTTAATTGAGAAGGCCTTCCAAAAATTATAACTTTAGTTGCAATTAATAAAAATAATTTTTTCCTCTTTAAATTTGTTCTTTCTCCTCTTGTTGAATGATGAGGATGGAGATGAAGAGCAATTTGAAGGTTTGCATTTCTTTTCTCTTTTATTTCTTTTTAGTAATTTCTTTATTATTGCTTATTAGTTAGATTTAAATTCATGCTTGTAGTGTAGATTTACTTTCTTGTCTTTTTATTTCTTTTTGTACTTTAATTTGTAGAATAGATTTATTTTCTTGCATTTAATTTTTGTAATATATTTTGTAGTTTAGATTTTTATTTTCTTTGTAGTTAGATTTATTTCTTGTTCATAGTTTAGATTTTTCTTTTCTTTTTAATTTTGTAATTAGTTCTTTTTCTTGTTTTTATTTCTTAAAGATGTGAATTTAATTCTTGTAGGAAGTTTAGAATTATATGAAACTAGTCTAATTTCCTTTATATTGTATGAATTATTCTCTTGCACTTAAAATGTTCATGTTTAGGATAATCAACTAGAGAACTAATCGGTAGAAGAAGAATTTGATAATCTATGCTTATCTTAAATGGTTTGATAGGTTATGCTTATGAATTCTAGGATTATTATCATGTTGTTATTCTTATCATGAATAGTAATTTTAACTTAGATGATAATTTGATAGGTTACACTTTCCTTAAATGGTTTGATAATCTATGCTTAATAAATCTAGGTTGAAATATGATAAAAAGAGAATAGTTTATATTTTGTAATTGAAATTGATTAGTGGATTATATTCTAGATTTCTTACCTCTTTTGAATCCTCCATCTTGACTTTCTTAAAATTTCTTTTCATTTCTTGATTTTATTCATTCATCTTTCTTGCCTTGTGATTTCATTTATTCTTTGATTCTTTCTTCTCTAAAATTCAATTTATTATCTCTTGCACATAAATCAAAACAACCACTCATCACAATTACACTTATTCTTTATTCCTAATTGTCACGCACAAAACATAAGAATCATTTCTAATAATCTCTTAAAATCACCTTCCTCGTGGGATCGATATTTTTTATACTATAACTTGATAAATTGTGCACTTGCAATTTTGGTACATGTTTATGCCGCACCAACCAATTTTAGGGTGAACCCGTCGTGTTTTGACCCTTTATCCACTCGCTGTAATTTTAACGGTTTCGAATGAATAGAACTTTTTGCATGGCTTAACGAATAGTCAAAACATAATGGGTTCATCCCAAAATTAGTGTGTTTGGGTTTAAGAACGTGTAGATCAAGTTCAACGGAGTGGATCTCAAAAAAAATTTAGGTAATGATGTGATTTTAGGCCGCATCCTTAGGTGGGAGCCTAGGGTGTCACCTTAGATTCACTTTTCCCATGTATATATATATATATATATATATATATA
>BQKN01067131.1:26233-39402 GCA_022839385.1 Asparagus kiusianus
AATGAAAGAATACCAAACAATTATACTTTTCCTTGCCAAGTTATAAAATTTCAGCACTTTTTTGCGGTTTTGAACTTTGAGGGTGTGATTTTTAATTTTTAAAACTTTGGTAGTGTTTAAAAAAATACTTTTAAGTTTGGTAGTTGTAACTTCTATATTTCAAGTGCCGATGATAGTTTTTAAATGTCAGGATATTTCTTACAACTCTAAAACTTTGAAGGTGCTTTTTACAATTATTAAAATTATATATTAGTTTTTTAAAAATATAAATTTTAACGGTCTACCAATAATTTTCAGATTTGATGTGCATTTGTTATAAATTTTAAAAATTTAGAGTTTTTTTACGATTTTTAAGTTTTGAAGGAGTTTTTTTATAATTTTTGTAATTTTGAGGTTTGTTGATGATGGTTATGTTGGCCTTCTTGTTTTGATGATGTTTAACAAACAATTTATATCTAATATTGTTTGTCTAGTGTTTGTATTTGTTATTTATTATAGACAAACAATACGTTGGAGGTTGGATGGATTGCGCCATAATGATCATATCAAATGGAGGTTTGTGGAATTGTGGAGTGAAGCAACGTACAATTCAAGTTAAAGATCAAGTTCAAGCTTCATCCGCAAAGTGTACCAAGTCAAGCTTAATTGAAGATCAAGATCGGCTTGGGTAATTTAGTTTAGGATTTATATTATGTGTGTTAAGTACTCTAAGCTCAATTATCTATACACACACATTTATTGATTTCTTCGTATATATATATAGTTATATATATACATGCAAGTTTTGGATTTCATGTTTATAAATATGAAATCACATGTTTCATATTTATTATTGTGTTTTATATATATTGCATAGAATATGCAATTTTGTGAAAATATTATATTCTTAGTTTTTGGACTTAACAATAATCATATACATATTTTATTAAGTCTATATAATCATTGTGCAAAGTTTTAAAACATGGTTTAGGCTAAATGTCAAAATTCACATGTTTACATTTTCGTGTTTTGGACTATTTTTGCAAAATGATGATTTTTCATAAATAAGAAATGCAATTTGAAAAATTCTTTTTGTAATATGTTCATTTACATGTTTATATACATTTCCCAAAGTTTTATTATTTTTGGACTTCATTTGTTATTTTTAACAATTTTTCAAAGTCCCAAAAACAGTTTTTAAAACCTGTTTTTCTGTAGTGTCAGTTCGCGGTCGACCGCTACGGTCGACCGCCAAGAGTTTTGAACTCAGAACTATGTTTGCTAGCTCGCGGTCGACCGTGGCGGTCGACCGTAGCGAGTCCAGAGAGTTTCGCGATCGACCGTCGCGGTCGACCGTTGCTTGTCCAGAGCCCAGATCAGATTTTTTTGTTGCTCGCGGTCGACCGCCGCTCTGTCAGATCTGTCCCAACGGCTAGTTTCCAGAGCCATTGCAGTATGGTTTTTTGGTCTTTTTCTTGGCTTTCTCTTGGCTTTCTCTTGGCTTTTGGGTTTGTATAAATACCCCCTTTCACCTTCAGCTCTATACACAACAAGAGAATGTTTTAAAGAGTTTTAAAAAGAGTTTAAGCTTGTTTTAAGCTTGTTTAAGGGTTTGGTTTATGAAGAAAGTTTTACAAGAGCTTGAGGAGATTATCAATTGTATTTTGGGTATTCAATCCATTTCTCTCTCTTATCATCTAGAGAAGTTTTCCTAAACTCAACTCTAGCTTTTATTTATAATTATATGTTGATTATCATTTCTATGAAAGCTAGTTTTATATTGAGTTTAGATTTGATTTATCTCATTGTTACACACACCCACTTAAGCTTATTGTATTTGCATTCATAATATATTTAGGGTTGTGAGAGTTGTAACTTTGAGTGTGAGCTTTCATTGTGTTCTCATCCATATTAGAGAACAATCATTTATTGTATTTGTGCTTATTGTGAGATACACTTTGTAATACACTTGTACACCGAGAGGAGTGTGTGGTGAGAGTCGGGGATCGTTCCAAGAGGAGTGACGTCGATTGACGAACCTAGGGAGAGGTTGTAACCGAGCACTTGAGGGAGACATGGCTAGGTCCAACACTTGTGAGGGTGTAGAGTGTGATTGCAAGAGTGTCGATTGTAAAGTTTTCGGTTAGCTAGAAAACTGAGTGTAAGGTGTAAACGTTATTCGGGTGAACGTAGAAAACCCGGTTGTGATAGTGGATTTCTCCCCGGGAGTGGGGAGCGGAGACGTAGGACGAAAGGTCCGAACTCCATGATCATATCATGTGTTTGAGTTTGCTTTGGCGCACTTAATCTTATGTTTATATTTCTTGTCGCCATTGTCCATAGCTCATTATTTTTATCATCCACTATCTAGTTCATATTGTTTATCCTTGTGTTAGTTTACATATCCTTGCATATATTATATTGTATATCTCTTTGGTAGGATATATTACCTTGTGTTAGTTTACATATCCTTGCATATATATTTCATCATATAGGATATATCTCATTGTTCATATTGCTTATTCTTGCTTATAATATCTTGTATATCTATCTTACAAGAACATATTTATTAATTAGTTTTAATTAGCATTTAATCGGATTAGATTAGCATAAGACCCTAATCACCCCCCTCTAGGGTCTAACAGGTTAATCAAGCAGTCAAATATTTCGGGGGTGATTCACTTCTCCGAATATCTGGTTTTGAGTAGAGTACCTTTCAGCCTGCACAAGTAGAAACTCGTGAGAGGACAGGGCTTGGTTCCCCCGTTATATCTCCGATGATCAAGTTAGCTGGAGAACTTGAGTGGGGAAATAAAGAACTGTGAAAGTTCTTATGTGTAGTGCAGTATAATTAGCAAGATATTGCTTGGGAAAATAGCCTGTAAATGGCTTAGAAGAGTCTTTTTTTGAAAAAAAATCCTCTCTTTGAGAATAGTACCTGTATTTATAGTGGTGTTGTAAAGGGTAGAATGGTCACTTCGACCGAGCATAAGATGACGGTGAAGAAGTATGGACTGGCGGCTGCGTCATCACCTACTTTACATGTGCCAGTCGACGAGTGGAGGAGAGATCACCTCATCATTAAATGTGAAGCGATCTAAGGCATGGCGGTGCTCACGTGGTCCGATGAGTTATGAAGACTATCAGGCTAGAGGTATGATGCGACTGCCAAGTATTAAATGTGACACCAACATGTTATCAGCGGGAGAGGCTCGAGGCTGAAGTCGTCATTTAGCTTCACCGAGAAGTAACACATTTCCAGTCAACCTTGCGAGGCGTCAAGTAACAGGTCGAGTGGACCCGCTGCGAGTTGTCTTCGACAAGAGAATCGACAAGTACATCCATTCATGTCGACATAATGAGATGTCGACTCAATAGGACGACTATGTCATGATCCTTGGTTGCTTTGACCGTCAATCTGACTTGAGTGGTGCAAGCAGGGTGGACAACTGTCCGTTGCTGGCAAATGACCTTACTTTGGCGACTGAAAACACCATAACAAGGTAAATTTTAGCAAAATTTAAAATTTTAGGTGGCTAAAAGTAATCTCTTGAATTCTTCTATTGTTGTTTATAAATTTTAAAATTTTAGAATTTTAGGGTAGTTTTTTATAATTTAAACTTTTGATGGTGTTCTATAATTTTTGAGACATTGAGGGTGCTAATTGGAAATTTTAAAATTTTCAGAGGCTGTTGTTAATTTCTTGATTTCATATTTTTTTGTTTTAAATTTTGAAATGTCAACAATTTTTAGGTGAATCTTGATAATCCTTTGAATTCATCTATGTTATGTGTAAGTTTTTAAAATTTTAGAATTTCAGGTTGCTTGTTTGTAAGTTGAACTTTTGAGGGTATTTCTATAATTTTTGAGATATTGAGATGTTAATTGCAAATTTTAAATTCTTGAAAATCTACCATTAATTTCTTGATTTCATAATTTTTGTTTTAAGTTTTGAGACGTCGGGATGGTTTTTATAATTTTGAACTTTTCAGAGTAGTTTGTGCAATTTTAAAAATTTTTAGGATTTTTAGTAATACTTCATGTATTATAGTATGTTAGCTACGTATAATTTTTTTATATTAACAAACTAATACCATAAAAATATTTTTTATATTTTATTAATATTATTTTTTTAAATTGTTAAGCTATAGATAGTTTATGTAGGGTTAGGATAGGATATAATTATGATTAAGATAAATTAAAATATAAATGAAATATTCAAAATAATAAAAGGTAACATTGGCCATAGGAAGATTTTTCCAAACTTGTGCTTTTGAAGGAAGTATGATTTTTTTAAAGTTTAGGTTATTTCCATATTAGTCGCTCATATTTTCATTTTGAGCTTAGTACTCTAAATCATTAAAATTGCAACTAGGTCCCTTAAATTATGTACGTTGATGGAAATTAGTCTCCCAAGTTAGCACACATTTGAACTGAGGAGAATATTCCTTCTACTTAAAAGCTTTTAGGTGGAATGCTATTTAATGAGGGGAGATAGAGAAGTGATCTAGTTGATCTAAGGTAGACAAAAAAAGGAAATCCTTTTCCATTATGCAGGCGAGCTTCGTTCGTGCTGGCGAACTTAGCATTGAGTGGATTTCGTTCGTGCTGGCGAACTCGTGCAGGCGGGTTTATTGATCTTCCCATTATTGAGGCAATTTTTATAGCCTACAAGACCCCCTTCAAAGTTTTTAGACCTAAATCATGTTGTATGTAGTCTGGAACACTTTGAACAAAGGGGATCATTGTTCATCGGGGGACACGTGCACCCCAGATGAGTTAGTTTATTTTGGGCGAACTCAAGTGACAGGCGAGCTCAAAGTAAAGCGAGCAAAGTTAGATGGGCTGGCTCAAGCAACACGCAAACTTGAACAAATGGCAAGTTTATTCGACAGGCGAATTGATTCGCGTAGGCGAGCTTGAGAGACAGGCAAGCTCGAGAGATGGACGAGATTCGCTTTCGTAGTCGAGGCTCGAAGCAGTAGTGGGCGAGCCATGTGTTCATGGGTGGAGCATTGTACTTGCTAGCTAGGGCAGCACGGACGCGTCAGATCGCATTAAATGCGATTTGACAAGGTGACCTCACTTTCACGCACCTCGTCTGGCGACGAATCATGGTCGTTGATTTCAAAAACCATCCTTTGAGTTCGACCGTTAGATATTGGTTTTGGGTTCGATCCATCGACCCGCTCTGTGTTTTGGCGGTTCGTCCGTAACCGCTAAACTCGAACTGTTGAGAGCGATCTGAGCCGTCGATTTCGATCGTAGCAGCGTCTCTCAACCGTCGGCTGTTTGCCTTTAAATAGGCTTCGTCTCCTTCCTTGGGGGACTACTACACTTAGTGATTTTTGTTTGCTCGAATCCTTCAGAGAGAAAGAACTAGACTCTTATCGGAATTCTTTCGCCTCTCTTTCCTCGACTCCAACATGGCGCCGAAAACCAAGAAGTGCATTTCGAGGGGAAAGGGCCTAAGCCAGTCTTCCGGTAGTATTGCCACCAGCGCAACCGCCATCGCCTCCGAGACGTAATTGGGTAAGTCCCGGGGGCTGTAGGATGATCTCATTTTGTTAAACGAGACGGAACTGAGAAGATGAGCAGTGTTTGCTCATCTTCCATAGCGAACTTTGCACCTTTTCAGGCGATGTTCTGTGACTTCGGGCGAACTTGGCATTTGTCAGGCAAGTTCAGCCTTATGTCAGGCGAATTTAGCCTTTTTCGGGTGAATTTAGCCTTCATCAGGCGTGCTCAGCCTTTGTCAGGTGGGTTTAGCCTTTGCCAGGCGAACTCAGCTTTTGTTAGATGAGTTCATCCTTTGTCAGGCGAACCCAGAACTGGCCAGGCGAAGTTGACTTCGTCATACGGGGTTCGCCTGTGCATAGAAGGCCGCCTGTTTGGAGGTCTTGAGCATATCTCGTACTTCTGTGCCAGAGCTTCCTAATTCTCTTTTACTTTGTTTTTGTAGCCACATTTTTTGACGAGGCCCTCCCGAAGGGTGTTTCCATAGGCCTCGCTGGTAGTGGGGCTACGTAGCCTCCTCCCGATTTTCGTTTCTTGACCTAGTGCTAGTGTTTGCCGCTGACAAACCTACCGAATTGGTAAAGAAGGTGTCCGACGGGCACCACCTTACGTTGCGTGAGTTGATCACTGATGCAGCACTGACGGATGCGGCCAGGAGGGAATTGAAAAAGCCCCAGTTCTTGTTCAGTGATGCTGCGACTGATCCTTCAGCACTATTGCTCGGAGAGAGCAGATGGCTTCGAGTCGTGGGCGGGGTCCGCTACTATATTCCTAGCATGCCAAGAGGGTTCTCACTTGTTGAGTTGCGCTCATTCTCAGTTCCAAGAATGATGAATTAGGATCTGACCTCTACTCAAGACGGGGTGATTTGCGGGGTCTTTACCGGTTCCACAACTGGATATGGGGTCGACAGCTCTTGTAAGCGCGTGACTGCTCTACGTCCAGGTCTGCTGCAGAACGAGTTATCCGTAGGGGAGATGACTGCGGTAGCGGAGACTTTCCATCATCACTTTTTCCAAGCTGGGGGGTAATTTCCTCCGAAGGACTTCAGGGCTCCGGGGTGGATTCATTCTGCACCTGGCAGTAATACCTGGTGGTCCAAGATCATTGAGTACATCTTGGCGGAAAATTCTGATCTCGAAGGGTCAGAGCTGTATGTGGCTATCAGGGCCACTCAGCACGGTCTGAAGATCAACGCTTCCCAGTTCCAAAGTATTTTGGAATTGTATTGTCCGGATAGCGGCACGCTCTTCACTCCTAACGATGAGCTGGGTATCACACTCTACGAGATGTACGACGTATCGTGGTTGCCGTTGGGAGAATTCCCTTACGAGGAGTATGTGCCTGGCCAGGAGGAGATTGACTACCTCTCGGCTAAGTTCCCTCAGGTGGTGGAGACCTTATGGGAGCTGCTCGGCCACTACCACATATTCCTAAATACCCTAGGGGTGGCGGATCACAAGGGTAAGAAGAAGAGAGCTCTGGGGATCAACCATAAGAATTGGGCTGATTACTTATTCTCGGAAAACGATGTAAAGGGGATGCCCATTTTTCTGTTGGGCGGGTGCGACCAGGCCGAGGTGGAGAGGAGGATATTTGAAGACGGGTCGTAGAAATCCTCAAACATGACGAGGGTGGGTTCAAAGTAGGGACGATCTTCGAGTCCTTCCACCATCAGGCCAGGTCCCTAATATCAGCAAAGGCTTTGCTCGCGGGGTACCTCATGCTGTGCCTAAAGAGGTGTGTGGTCCCCACTCATTCTTTCGAGGCGATATCGGTGGAGATCGTCTATCCAGCAGTTCGCTTGGCTTATAGGCGGTCATATGCGTTAGTGCCAGCGACCGTGACGTGCATCCAGAGAGGGCTCCGCGTGCAAACGACTCAATTCTGTCGGGTGTCGTATGTCAACAAAGGGGACGGTGAAGTCGTCAGGACTCCTAATCCTTGAGTCGGGTTGCCGTATACCTATCTAATGGCATTGTTCATCTACCACTGCGAATGACTGATGAGTGCACCGGCGGCTCTTCAGGAAGGAGGGTTCATTCCGTTCGTCCAACGCCTGGAGAAGTGTACCTAGAAGTGTAGGGACTTCTCCGATATGAGGAAAACCCTATCCTATTTTTTCCATTATGATTTCCATCGGTTCTTTCCTTATTTCACTGGTGGAGGATATGGCGAGGATCTTCGAGACACAGCGATGGCGGACTAACACACTGTCCTTTCTCGTAGCACCTTTAGATGGCTGGTCAATATCCAACCGGGGTATCATGTCCTACGGACAGGCTCCATGTGTTATCTAGAGCCGTACATTCCTTGTAGGTTTGCCCGTCAATTCGGGTATGACCAGTTATATGTAGGGAATATTAACCCTCATTTGCATTACGAAGGAGGGTTAGTGGATGGTGCCCGGGGGTGGTTTTGAACCTATGCCGGCTGCACCAATGCACACTTTGAGGTGCTGTTCAGGGATCGTGACCTCCATCATACACTCACCTATTGCCAGTGGTACCGAGGTGCCAGCGTGAAACCTGAGGGCTTCCATCCCTAGAGCTCTTGTTTTGCGGTGCAGGGGTGTCGTTCGATGGTAGCTCCCCACGCACCGAGGCGGAGAGGTCGTCAGACTGCTGAGGAGTTGTTTGGAGATGTTCTCGCCAAAGACATTGAAGATTTTTATGCCGGTTCCGGTTAACTTGGGACATATGATGACCTAGCCTTGCCCCTTTTCACTCAGTTGGAACTTGCCAGTGAGAAAATGGTGTTTTGATGAGATGGCCCAGGTGGGGGCACGCCTAGAGCAGGTCCGGGGAGCGGGGCGCATGGGGATGCCTGCTTTTGCTCCTGGACGCTTGTTTCCTTCTAAACGACAGTGGAGATCGAGGCTGGCGGCTCAGAAGGGGAGGTGACCAAGAAAGTTCGTCACGAAGAGGTGGCGGAGACCACCAAAGTGGCGGAGGGCCAAGCCATGGATATTCTTGAATCGTTTCCGAGGGTCACGACATCTATGACTGAGGTCACTACGCCTGGCCCAATCATTGCGTCGGGGACGATTCCGTTAGCTTCGGAGGGCGCCTCATCGATCCTTGTTATGGGGGACCAGACGGGGGCTCTAACCGCTCCACCGACTATATCGGGAGGTAACCTTCTAACGCTCTCTCTTTGAGTACAAGGTTCAACTTGTGTCACCTGACATTTGCATTGATCTAACGCAAGCATGGCGGAGGGGGTGATCCCTATTTCTTCCGAGGAGGAAGGAAATGAAGGTGAGGGAGAGCTTGACGATTCAGGTGAGAGTGATGTTGAGACTCGTCAGTCTGCTGATGTTGACTTGCTATTTGTGACTTTTACAGCGGTTGCTGCTGACACTTCTTCCCTATTCACAGCTGACTTGACCTTTAGAGCAACTGGTAAAGAGGATCCTCCTTCTAGGGCTGATTGGTCGGCAGGGGAGGAAGACGAAGGAGAGGAAGAAGAGGATGAAGGAGATGATACTCTGACCCATGAGGAGACGTCGAGACAGGAGGAGGAGGCGCTGGCCCCTGCAGAAGTGTCTGCCCAGCAGGGGGAGGCTTCCACTCTAGAGGAGACGTTGGTTCATGATGAAGCGCTAGCCTAGCAGGCGGAGGCTCCGCCTTAAGAGGACGCTTCCACTCAGTTAGTCATTACTTCATCATCCCCTACTTTGGTAACCGTGAGTCCATTGCCGGCTCTACGGTTGGGACTACAATGGTGTCGTTAGGGCCTTCGGCCTTAGTGGTGTCTACCACTACCCCCGCTATTGTAGCCACCAGCACTTTGACCGTATCCCCGATGGTGACATTAGCAGCTGATGAAGCCAACCTTTCTCCTGTGGCCTGCTCTCGCAAAAGGTCAGTGGATTGAGCCATTGCTAATTTCCAGGACACCCTCGCCGATAGCATCAAGCTCGCATTAGACGGGAGCTATCCCTTCGAGGAGTTCAAGGAGATCCTCGACTTTCACATGGCTTTTTTGGTTAAGATGCTTAGCGCCTACGCCGCCGCTCCGTATTATGCGCGTTTAGAGAAGACCGAGCTGACTATCCAACAACTACTCTCCCTCCATGCTAAGCGTTTTGAGTCATCCACTTTGCATCCGACGAAGTTCAAACAGCTTTGAAGGAGCGGGAGCGTAGACTAGAGGAGAAGATGTCGTTGGAGATACAGCTGAAGGAGGAGCTGGATCGCACCATCGCCAAGGATGAGCAGGTGGACCATGAGTGTCATAAGGCGAACTCCAGTATATCCATCTTATCAACGAAGATAGCGAAGGTGAAGCAAACCATCACTGAGGCGCAGGCTCTCTTGACTACTAAGGAGAGGGCCCATGAACAGCTGATGGGGTAATTGGAAGAGCTCAGGTCTCGACAACGACAAGTTGCTGATAAGATCGAGGAGAAAGATCGAGCCCTCAAGGAGGTGAGGACCGACGTCTAGGATTTACTCTTGTACTCTGAAGCAGACATCCACAAAGAGGTCCTAAGCAGGTTCGAGCGTAAGCACACCCAAGAGACCCGAGAGGTGGAGTCGCGGCTGAGAGATTTGTAACCTCTTTTTTTTGAATGTATCATTGTATCCAAGTCTCTCTTAATGAATGGAATTATGCTTTCATTTCCATCATTGTTCCCCGTGTTCCACGTGTATGGATTTTTTTATCATTATTGGGTCCCTTCAGTAAATCCGTAGTAGGTGAGCTCGGACAAGTCCTAGCCGTAGGAGAATTTAAACGGGGTGAGTTCCAGCCACTAGCGAACTCAGCCGAAACTGAAAACACCCTAATGTCACTAGGAAAGAACCCTAGAGGGGTGAATAGGGTTTATACTAATCTAATCTGATTTATGCCAATTTAAAACTAATTAACAATATATCCTAGCAAGAATGATATTCAACAAGATATGAGCAAGGATATATATAAACTAACACAAGGGTAAAATAAACAATAAACAATAAACAAACAAGAGTGATAGGGCAATATAAATAACAAGCAATTGACAAATACGATATAAATGATAAGCACGAATATAAAAGAACGCCAATGATAAACGCAAACAAGCGATATGATCATGGAGTTCGGTCCCTACGACCTACGTCTCCGCTTCTTACCTTGAGGAGATCTTCATTATCATAACTGGGTTTTCTACGCTCACCCGAATAACGTTTACATCTCACACTCGAGTTTCTAGTTCACTGAAAACTTTACAATCACTCACAATATAAACACACTAACTACCACCTCAAGTGTTGGTCTCTAGCCCGTGTCTTTCTCAAGTGTTAGGAATTATAATGTGACGCCCCTGGGTTCACACACGGCTGCAGTCCGAGGTGAAACCATGGATGTCAAACCTGCCATGCACCACACCGTGCGATAACACGTTTCACCATCACAATCACTATCTCTCTAGTGGAATCAACAACAGGTGTAAGTACAAAGCAAGTAAAAAGTAAATCAACAATACTGGATGAAATGATAGAACATAATACATCTCATCAACGGAATAAACTGAAGAACATAGTCAAGGTCTGAAATGAAATAATCTGGAGTTCTTACAAGTCTCAAATACAGTAAGTCGGAGTAAAGGAAATAAGGCGACACAGCCTTTACAACTTCTAGAATAAACTCTCAAATGTCTGACAACACCACAGTGGAGCTCAAAGAAAATAATACATAGATAATATAAAAAACTGGACACTAAAGTAGTCCGCTAACCACCTGCGACTCTCCGTGCTCCTGGCTCGTGACCTGAAAGGGGGAGGGACAACGAGCGTCAAAGCGCTAGCGAGCAACATCACAACCAACCCCAAGGGATAGGGCTCGTTGTATAAGAAAATACAGTTATCACAACATACATAAATATATATATATATCAACAATTGTCCTAATAGAAATGGGTTTAAGAACTTAGGAAATCTCAACACGAGCCTAGGTACGTCAAGCGAAATATTCCAAACAAGAAAACCCTCATGTATATACCTTGTATCTCAAATTGAAAATCCCTAAGTTCCAAACCCGGAGTCAAATACATGAACAATAAAGAAAAGATAACAATCCCATTTCTAACAATAAACATATCTATGTCAAAATCTCATAGTCGAAATAAGTGTTATGCACAGCTCATGCCACTATCATGTCCAACTACATAAAAATGTCATACTCAAATACCCAAAAGTATATGATGCTCAAGGTTTAGCAAAAATTGCCCAACACGGGGTCTTTAGTCGCTTATAGTCCAACACGAGGACTTTCGTCGCTTATAGTCCAACACGAGGACTTTAGTCGCTTATAGTCCAACACGAGGACTTTACGTGAACTATAAAGTTACCACTAGTAATAGAGTGTCCATTCAACTCTTATACGCCTTGCTATACAATTCTAAACTTTGTATCAGGAAAAGTCATCTTACATGTATCACATATGAGTTCAATCTATATGTGTGTATACAGCATGTGATTTAAACAGAAACACAAAGAAAACAGGAAAATCTCGGATGAGTCGACTCATGCACTCTTATGAGTCGACTCATGCCTCATGGGTCGACTCGTATACTGACGAGTCGACTCAGCAGAAGATAAAAGACAACAGGAAATGGCTTTGTGAGTCGACTCATGATTAGTCATGAGTCGACTCGACATGATGAGTCGACTCATGATGAGTCGTGAGTCGACTCACGAGCTGAAATCTGCATTTTTATGAACTGAACTTGTTCTACTCGTTCCACATCTTGATTTTACCGATATACATATGTCTAGCCTTCAGTTTTAGACTATTACACAGTGAGAAAACATATATAGCACATGAAACAAATACTTGCATGTTAACACTAACATTTAAATCCCTAAACATGAAGGACAACATCAAATTAATATAAAAACTCATGTTTTTATTCTTTAAACAAAATTCCAGATCTGGGTTTTCATTAAAAACTTGTTGGTAGGGGTTTAAAATCTTAAGCACATGATTTTTAACATTCACCCTATCAAGAACATTGATTTATACTGGAAAATAAGTCTTAGGCTCAATAAAACCCATTAAAAACGTTTATAAATAAATAAAAACATAGGGAAGGGATTGGGTGAGATGCTACTCGCCTCAAATGCGAAGAAAAACAATCCCCCTCGCTGCAATCCACGAGAAGCTGCTGAAATCCCCCAAAAATCGCCCAAGAATCCCAAAAACGAGCTAGGGTTTTGAGGGGGAGAGGAAGCTAGGGCTTCTCTAGGGTTTACTGATGAAGAAGGAGTGTTTTCGGGTGGGGGAAGTATATATAAGCCAATAGAAACCCGACCCGAAACCCAGCAAACCCCACCCGAAAACACCCAGAAAATCGTCGATGAGTCGACTCATGATATGTCATGAGTCGACTCATGACTCATGGGTCGACTCATAAATTATGAGTCGACTCAGCAGAAAGAAAATGAGAACAGGACTCGATATCATGAGTCGACTTATGACAGGCATAAGTCGACTCAACCTGATCAGTCGACTCATGACATGTTATGAGTCGACTCATGAACAAAAATCTGCATACTTCGATTTCTTGCACACGATTTGCAAACTTGCAACTCATCCTCATACCTGAGGCATATACACATCCTCATAAGCTCAAATATCACTTTCCATGCATGACCATGCAACAAAGATATTTATAATATATATTAAAT
>BQKN01067131.1:49792-64008 GCA_022839385.1 Asparagus kiusianus
CCGAGAGCTCCATGAGAGTAATAAAAAGGCAAGGAGGCTGGACGAGGTGCTTCGAGAAAAGGGCTACGCCCTGGTGCAAGTTGAAGTCGAGAAGAAAATTGTGTTGCATGCAAGGAATCAGTTGGAGAAGGAGCATGCAACACTTATCATGCTTCAAGAGGAGAGTGCTCACCAAGAGGAGTCCTTGGTCATGGCCCAGAACTGTATCACCTATCTTGAGTCTGAGCCCTACTACAAGGAAGTCATTGAGGAGTATCACCACAGCATCACTAGGAGGACTGAGGTGTCAATATCCTGTAAGGCCGGATATGACTACCTCATGGTGTAACTTCCAGTCGAGACGAGGAGCCCGTCTGGCTGCTTCCACTATCCACCAATTGTGGCTAAGTGCTTGGAAGAGCTTGTGGAAGTGGACGTGCTTAGGGGAGGACACGATCTCGAAGAGGGTGAGGTAGAGTCAGATGATGAAGCCGCGGGGGCTTATGGAGGAAGGACCATGGAGGGAGGTGAGCATTTGATTTGGGAGGTAGGTGACAACTCATCTTGTTTGTAGGAGGGTAGGGCAGAGCGATAAGTTCGCTCGATTCCTTCACCAACCGCTACCAGCAGCTCTATACTTTTGACTCCGGGAGCAGGGATGGACCTCTCTTAGCTTCTTAGGACTTTTTTGTGGCTCATTGTTGTACTTTTGTATGTGCAAACTTGTAAACATTTCCATCATATATGAATAAAAGATAAATTTTTTACCTTGAATCAATTTCTTTGCAGCGTGTAATCATGTTTTAGATTTCCTGGGATGAATCAACTCTATATGGGGGCATGTAAGTTCAACTATTGAGTTTATGGGACTCGTCCTTTGCCATGAATATTTGTGTTGAAGTCAAATAGATGTCATCTTGCTTTTGAATTTGGTGAATAGTTGCATGTGTTTTGGTTTGGAGCTGGCTGAGTCGGCGACTTCCAAAAAGATTGGTACTTGAAACCCTTGAGGGTAAGTGCTTTCGCTGTTCAAGTCAACTTAATGAAGGGTCAGCCATTTGACTTCATGGAGAGCTAATTACCATTGCATCTCTACTTGAGCCTGCCTATTGTTAGCTCATAGGGTCGATTGGGTTAAGTCAGCTGTAAGTTGAATAAACATTGTTTGGTGAGCTCCAAGATGTCTTTATTTAGTAGGTGAAGCATAGCTATTTGAAATGACGTGATGGCTTTAAAAAAGACCACGCATTGTTGTCCCTTCAATTTTTGAGTGGAGGGGGTGCGGAGTAAAGAGGGCGAGGCTTTTATTTTTGTGTGGACTATTTGGATTTCGAGGCAGATCTTGCTTGTCTATTTTGAATTGAGCCGGCTGTCCTAATTACTCCATGTGTCCCCCTTGGGGCTTATATATATATCTTCGATGGCAAAAGGGGGTTTTCTTCACAAACTCTTGCCCTAGAATCTTGGCTTCCTCATCTCTTAGATTCCAGCAACTCCATCCTAAAGTTTTGTCAATCTCTCATGGCTGCTCAAGCTTCCACCGTCGGTCGTGATGAAGAAAATGTTAATCTATTCCAGCCAATCCGTGCAAAGATGTGCACCCAGAAGCTTGAGATGTACCATGAGCTCTATGATCTCCCTAAGGCCTTTACTCTGTCGGCGCTGAGTGGGGACGAGCCAGTGTACTGCCGTAGACAGAACAAGTCATCGTTATACATCGCCTATCTAGAGTATGGGCTCCAACTTCCACTCCATCTCTTTATTAGGAATGTGTGCATCGCTTTGGGTGTGTCCCCTTCATAGTTCATGCCCAACGCAATTGGGGTCCTAGTGGGACTCCTTGTGATCTGCCACCGGGTCAGCGTTGAGCAGAGCTTGCACTTACTGGGAATCTCATCAGTGCCAAGTCAATGAAGAAAGATCCCCACTACTTCCTCCAGTACGCTGGGGGCTACAAGCTTGTATCTGTCACTCTGGACTCCAATAGAGACTGGAAGGAGTGGTTTGTGTGTGTTTTCAAGGCCGGCGGCATCCTATCTTTCCCCAACTGGCCAGAAATTTACAAGGACGTGTTGAAGCCGTGCATCCTTACTACTGAGGAGAGATGATAGCTCGAGAAGATCCAATCTTACACTAGGTCTCGATAGAGGGGTAATCTCTTTGAGACGGCATCCCTTTGAGTGGCTAACCTATCAAGGGTTCCCCCTTTTAAGGCTGACAAGGTGTGGGCGAGTTTTCTAGCTCTCCCTCTGGAAAAAAGCACTCAGAGAAATTCGAGTGAGAGGATTCGAGCTTAGTTATGAGGCCCTAAAAGTGGTTGAGGGGGGGGTCTAGCCCTCGAGGAGGTAGGCGGCTTGAGGTCGAAAGTGGTGAAGGTAGCCACTAGGTTGGCTGGGTCGCATGCCACAGCTAAGAAGGAGAGGATGGAAAAGAAGAGGAGGAGGCTGGACGAGGGCAAAGGACCCAATGGGTTGGTTGAAGCGGCCCCAGTTGACTCGGCAGTGTAGGATCTGATCTAATACACACTAAAAACACTAGAGAGAGGGGGTGAATAGTATTCTTTTAAAAATTATGCAAAGTAGATTATAAGTTGCAAGAAAGATAGCAACAATCATAGGAATCACAATCACAAACACAAGCTTTTATACTGGTTCCATCTCCCCGGCGTACATCCAGTCCCCAAGCAAATCCCACTTGAGAGTTTCACTATGATTTTAAAAAACTATTACAAAATTAAAAAGCAAACCTGACCAATTTGTAAGATCATGCAAATTGTACACAATCTCTTCACCAAGAGATCACACCTCTCACATCCGAGAGAATACTTTCCTTGAAGGAAGAACACAATTCCTATAAGCCTTGAATGTGTAGTGATGTGTAGCAGTAGCTTTAGGAACTTTTTAATCTCTAAAAAATGCCTTAATATTTTGTATATGGGATGAAGATAAAAGGCTATTTTAGAATTCACTTTTCTCAACACTTAGGCAAAAATCTGAATTTTAGAACTATTGAGAATGCACAAATGTTAAAGCTTATGGATAGGAATGATGGTTACAAATTTCTGAACTTAATACCTATTTATTTCCCTTGAAAAGACAAGTTTTTAAACCCAATAAATGGATTAAAATGGCTATAAACAGTCAGTAATTCAAAATCTAAAATCTAGAAAAACTATATCTGTAGTCGATTATAACTCTTAGTAGCCGACTACAATGAGTCAATACATGAAGTCGGATTATTTCTTAGTACTCAACTACTATAGTCATTAGTCGACTACACTGTAAAGCTAGAAGCTCTGGAATTTTGAAATAATTCTTAATAGTCGACTATAACACTTAGTAGTCGACTATACTGTAATTTTATAGAAAGCTAGAAATATGTCTAAGTCTTAAGTAGTCGACTACACTGTGTATTAGTCGACTACACTGTAAAATGACAGAAACTTATATTCTTGACTAAGGCTTCAGTAGTCGACTACTAGTCTTATTAGTCGACTACTAAGGAGTGAAAATAATATGAATGAAATATTTTGAGACTCTTTAATTAACTATAAACTCTAATGGTTAACATAGGAGATTTCTATTATTAACCACACACTAAGTATGTTTTAGTGTGTTCTAATCACTATGTGTGTGCATGTGTTGTGAGTGATCAAGGCTTGTACAATAATTCTAAGTAAAGAAAATGTAAAATTTACATTGTATATATTTAAGCACTTATTCTTTACTTCTTGTTGTCTTGAGCTCATCTTACACTTTTGTTCACATTTCTTAAGCTTATTTGATGTTGATATCTGCATTGATATGTTAGTGCATAATAATACACATAGTGAATAAATTGTTATCATCAAAACTATATCTTGGGGATATCATATCCAACATTCTCCCCCTTTTTGATGATGACAAACAATTTATTGCACATGTAAGTATAGTAGTCGACTACACTGTGTATTAGTCGACTACACTGTAAAATGATAGAAACTTATATTCTTGACTAAGGCTTCAGTAGTCGACTACTTGTCTTATTAGTCGACTACTAAAGGGTGAAAATAATATGAATAAAATATTTTGAGACTCATTAATTAACTATAAACTCTAATGGTTAACATAGGGGATTTCTATTGTTAAGCACACACTAAGCATGTGTTAGTATGTTCTAATCACTATGTGTGTGTATGTGTTGTGAGTGATCAAGGCTTATATAATAATTCTAAGTAAAGAAAATATAAAATTTACATTGTATATATTTAAGCACTTCTTCTTTACTTCTTGTTGCCTTGAGCTTATCTTGCACTTTTGTTCACATATCTTGAGCTTATTTGATGTTGATATCTGCCTTGATATATTAGTACACAATAATACACATAGTGAATAAATTGTTATCATCAAAACTATATCTTAGGGACATGATATCCAACAGGTAGCAGGGCAGCAGCCAATCGTCCCTCCTGCCTAACAGTTGGTGTCGTCATCATTGACGATGCTTCCCCCTCTAGGCCTGCAGAGGAAGACCAAGCAGTTGTGGATGCTAAGGCTAGGGGCCAGGCCGAGGAGGGAATCGCCCAATGCTTTCTGCCTGAGCCATCCCACAGGTCGAGTAAGAAGGTTGCAGGGATGTCGGGAGGTGTTGGAGAGGAAGTGGCACCCCCTTGGTCCTCTGAGGAATCCCCGGCATGTGGTGCTAGTTAGGTACGAGAGGGTGGCTCCCGTTGGCCTTTCTGGCATTAGATCTCTTAGCTTGACCCTCCAGTTTGGGAGAAGGCTAGGGCCATGCTGATGGGTGTGCCAGCCGATGACTGTTCACCTTGGAGGGAAGTTCTAGAGGGAGACAAGTTCATCCCTAAGGCGCGGTGACTGTTCACCTAAGAGGGAAGTTCTAGAGGGAGACAAGGGGTGCTCAGCCTTGGGGTTAGTGATGGCTTAAATCCAAACGCTACAGTGATTCTCCCTTCCCACAGATGAGGCATTCCTATAAGAGATGTCGAGTCTCGGCCTGCACTTGGCCCTTAAGGGTGATTTTCTTCAGGGGGGCTTGCTTGAAGAGGAGTTGTTTTCTCGACTCTCTCACATGCATATGTCCCCCATTGAATCAGAGGAGGCATTGGCCCAGGAGAAGTCAGCTAGGAAGGTGGCAGAGAGGAAGATTGTGGATCTGGAGGCTGAGCATAACCATAATGAAGCTATGTGACGCCAGGAGCTGGAGGGGAGAGACAACCTCATCAAGGGTATAGGTCACACAACGCCAAGCAGACGATTGCTGTCGAGAAGCTCCAAGGTGAAGTGGCCAAGCTCAAGGAAGATGTGAGCTATTTCTAGCAAGGGATCACTAAACGGGACAGCCACATTGCCTCCTTAGAGGGAGAGGTCAAGTTCGAGAGGCGTCACAAGGTTGCAGCTCAGGAGAGTACTTGGTCAGATTGTCTCTCGGACGACAACTTGAAGCGAGCAATTGGCCCACTAGGCATCTAAAGCAATCATCCTGGACTTGGAGGATTGAATCGCTTGCTTGGACTCAGAGCAGCACAAGGCGGAGGTGGTCGACGATTGACGTCATGGTCCCTTAGGAAAAATAGAGGTGGCCTTGTCTTGCAAGGCCGACGTTGACTATTTGGCCTCATTGCTTCCTCCCAACTCTCGACCCGCACTAGATAGCCTCTACCCCCTCAAGTTTCCTATTGCCTTGATCTTTTGAAGGAAATCGAGGTGAGTGGAGGGGGGATGATGCTGGCCTTGGATGATGGCGGTGATGATAATGAGTCAGGGGGCGACCATGGAGAGGTCC
Organism: Asparagus kiusianus; assembly: GCA_022839385.1. Lineage (NCBI taxonomy): Eukaryota > Viridiplantae > Streptophyta > Magnoliopsida > Asparagales > Asparagaceae > Asparagus > Asparagus kiusianus. Next base: position 55,553 of record BQKN01067131.1, read on the forward strand.
TTCCTGTTTTTCCTTCTGTCGCTCCTGCTGTTGCCACTCCATACCCGGATCTTCCAAGTCCTATTTTCGGCCTTAGCCTAGAGACATGAGAGCTTGTATTTTTTCTTTTCTTTTTGTAAATACTGGTGTAGACGATGTAACCTTTTAGAAGATGGAATGAAATTTTGGACTTTGCCATATCATCTTGTGTGTTTTCACTTGCTCCTTGTTTAGCTTTGTTTGTTTATAGACTCCTTCTGATAGAGAGGAATTAAGTTAGTTGCAGTGGGTCAGTTGTGTAAAGGTGACTCATGTGTTGGTGGGGCTAGTTGGGCGGTTAGTCCTTTAATGTCGGCGAGATGCCTTGGTCTTAGTGTAAACACCAAGGTCCCTTTTTTCTACAAATGACACCCGAAGGTTGGGTGCCTAGATCTTAATGAGAATGCCTAGGTATTTTTAGCAAATGATAATTAGGAGGTTGAGTGCCTAGGTCTTAATGAGGACGCCTAGGTCTTTTTGACAAATAACAACCCAGAGTTTGGGTGCCTAGATCATAATGAGGACGCCTAGGTCTTTTCGATAAATGATAACCCGGAGGTTGAGTGCCTAGGTCTTAATAAGGATGCCTATGTCTTTTTAGTGAATGACAAACAGGAGGTTAGGTGCCTAGGTCTTAATGAGGATGCCTAGGTCTTTTTGTCCAGCTATGGTGGTCGAGATTTAAATGTGGGAGCCAACCGCATGTCAAGTGTGTCTTAGGTTTATCCTGGGGAGGCACCAAGGGCTTAGGGTTCCTACATAGATTTGGTACTATGAGAGCACAACATAAGAGCCAAATTCAAAGGGATTTTTATATAATAAATGAAATTCTGTACAAGATTACTGAAAATATTTTTTGAGATGCTCAATATTCCAGGGGTGATGTAGGATTCTCCCGTTCGAGGATCTTAGCCGATAAGTGCCTAGTTACAACTCCTCAAATAGTGTGTAGGGGCCCTCCCAATTGGAAGCTCGCTTGTCTCGCCTGGTATCCTTGTAAAAGTAGCTTTTTGAAGGATGAGGTCGCTAACTTTGAATCTCTTAGGTCGAACCTTGCTGTTATAGTACCGAGTGATTCGCTGCTGATTAATAACCGGGACCATAGCGCTTTTTCTCAAACTTCGTCTAGGAGGTCAAGCCCGACTCGAATCCCTTCTGAATTCAAATCATCATCAAAGAGTTGTAGTTGGATTTTTAGTATACTGATTTCTACTAGGGTGACCGCCCCAGCCCTATAGGTTAGCTTGAAGGGGGTTTCCCCTGTAAAGTTCTTGTGAGTCGTGCGGTAAGGCCACAAAAAACTTGGTAGCTCTTCGACCCCATTTCCAACATCCTCATCCACCTTCTTCTTTAGAGCTTGGAGAATGCATTTGTTAGCAGCTTCGGCTAGTCCATTGCAATTGGGGTATGCAACTGAGGAGAACTTAAGGAGGATGTTGTACTCTTCACAAAAGCTTCGGAAGCCTCCTCTATCAAACTGAGTGCTATTATCTATCACGAAGGAGAGAGGCACACCAAAAAGGTAGCCGATGGGTCTCTAAACAAAATTGGTAACATTCCTTTCACCAATCTTAGCTAGGGGCTCATCTTTGATCCATTTTGTGAAGTAGTCGATCGTCATGATTACAAATCTTCGTTGCCCTGAAGCTATGGGAGAGGACCCAACAAATCCAAACCCCACTGAGAAAATAGGATTGGCCTCAAAATAGGGGAGAGCTCGGTGGCTGTTGCTCGCAGGATGGATGAGTAGAACTGGCACTTCTTGCATAAGAAAACGAGTCGTCTAGACTCGGCTAAGATGGTGGACTAGTAGTACCCCTGGCGAATGACTTTCTGCGTGAGGGTTCTAGCCCCAGGATGATTCCCACATGTTCCTTCATGGATTTGCCTGAGAACATAGCCAGCTTCTAAAGACCGGAGACACCGGAGATAGGGCCCCATGCCGCTGCTAGGATGTGACATTCGATAAAGCTGATCATCGATCATAAGATAGTGGCGGGCATTCTTTTACAAACGCTTAGCTTTGGCGGTGCTCTTAGGTAGTGTGCCCTGCGTTAGATAAAGGATTATGGGATCTATCTAATAGGGTACCACAGGCGCCTCAGTTTGCATGACCGTCTTTGGAGGCTTCGAGATGCTGGGATGCTCGAGGGTATTTGTCCAAGCATTGAGAGCTCTGGGAACTTGAGATATCTCAAAGTCAATGAAGTTGGATAGTATCTCCTTAACCGCTCTAAGGTACAGGACCATTCTCAGGTCTTTTACTGTGTATTGCCTGTTTACCTGATGGACAACAAGCTGGGAGTCGGTCAATATGTAGAGGCGTTCGGCTTCTACTGCTAGAGCTGCCCTAAGGCCAGCCAGAAGAGCTTCATATTTCACCTTATTGTTTGAGGTTGAGAAACAAAAAGTGATGGAGTGCTCGTACGTTGACCTGTCTGGGCTGCACAGTACCACTCCAACTCAGCTGTCGGCTTCTCCAGAGGACCCATCCACCTTCAACAACCACCAAGAGGCAAACTCTGGTGAATTATATTCTAGGATGCGATGGGTCTATGGGGCAAATACTCAGACTACTGGAGGTGTTGGAGGCTTTTCCTAAGTTGGTGGCGAAGGCGCAGCCGACTCGTCGCTGGTGAGGTTGACTCGATGAGGAAGTCGGCCAATGCTTGCGCAGCCGACTCGTCGCTGGTGAGGTTGACTCGATGAGGAAGTCGGCCAATGTTTGCGCAGCCGACTCGTCGCTGGTGAGGTTGACTCGATGAGGAAGTCGGCCAATGCTTGAGCTTTGATCATCGCCCTTGGCTCGAACTGCACGTCATGTTCGCTGAGTTTGACTAACCAAGTGACCATCCTTCCAGAGGTTGTGGGACTGCCAAGTGCTTTCTTTAGAGGCAGATTTGTCTGCACAATTATGTAATGGGCTTGGAAGTAGGGGCGGAGTCTCCTTGTAGTGGTGATGAGGATGAAGATAGCCTTCTCTATGAGAGGATAGTTGAGCTCACCCGCTTTAGGATTCGGCTGACATAGTACACGGGCTTCTGGATGTTCTCTTCCTTTTGAATTAGAATGAAGTTGATGGCTTCAGGGGAGACGGCCAAATACAGGTACAAAGTGTAAAACCCCGATAATTTTTTGAATGATATATTAATATGAGATTAATTATGATATATGGATATTTAGTATGATAAATATCATTTAATGGTATATGAGTATAATACCATGTGTTTTGAGTATGAAGGATTTCATACAGGAGAGAGAAAAGAGTCGAAACATGCACAATGGCCAAACTTATGGAAAAACTAGAAATGCCCAGTCCGGTCGATCGCCACGGTCGACCACAGCCGGTCGACCGTGAAACCTGCAGAGAGTTGTTTCCCCTGTTTTGAGTTGGTCTCGGATTTCTAAACCCATATTCGTTTTCCCTGATTTATATATACATGAGTTTTTTTCACATTTTTCTCAGTTTTCCTAAGAACCCTAACAACCACAAAAGCCCCCAAACCCTAGTTTGATTTCTTGGAGAAGATTGGAGGCTTTCGAGCGGGATTTTTTCTTGGTTTTTAGCTTTTGGAGTGGAGATCTCTTTCAACCTTGCTTCTAAAAATGTTTTTCGACAATCTCAGTTGAGTATCATCTCTGCTAATCCCCCTCCCAGTTTTCAAAATATTTTTTGAGAGATTTAAACATGTTTTGTAGAGCCTAAATGACTAGATTATGAATAAAAGACAACTCGTTTGTATTATATGTATAAAGATTAGGTCTTTTCATGCTAAAAAGGTTGAGAATAAATTTTACAGATGTATTTAAGATCCGAAGATGATTTTGAAACGTGGTTAATCTAAAAAAAGAAGTTTGATTCATCGTTTTGAACTTTTATGCATGTTTTCGGGTTTTGAATATAAATATAATGCATAAAATCATGGTTAATATATGTTGATTTTGTTTCTAGATATTTCAATCTGCTGTAACATATTTGTATGCAAGATTCATGAAGTTTTTACTATGTTTGAATCACAAAAACACGACGTGAACACGACACACACAAAAATCTGGAAAAACTAGATTTTGGGCTCACGGTCGACCGCGTGCAGAGCAGAGACCTGGGTAGTCTCTGGAGCCCGTCGCGGTCGACCGCCAGTTTGATGTTGGCCTATGTATGGTTTTGGTTTGATTTCGGTTTGTCGAGCGTTTCTCTCGACCTTGTGATGATTAACTACAATGTTAAAACTTGTTAAATAACCGGGATGATGGTGAACTTCAGATGTGAACACGCACACCGAGATACATGCACTTATGCTTAGTTTGTGTTAAATTAACACACTTTTGTCACAAGTTAAATTTATAAATACACATGACTAGTATTTGATCTTTCACGTATCCAGAAATAGGGAGATGAAACCTATTACTGCAGAACGATTGAGTAAGAGTATTATAATAGTATCGTTATTTCATGTATCTAGAATAGGGAGATAATAAATCCTTTACCGCAGAGCGATTGAGTAAGAGTATTACAAGAGTATCGCTACAGCACAAGATGATGCACACATAGATATTTGATCAGTTGTAAGTTTTACTTCCATGATAGATTACCCGCGAGTAGGGTATTTCCTTTGAGATTTTGGCACACCCGTTATGGACGGCAGTTGTATTCATTTTGATTTGGTTGACATCCTCTTATATTAGAGTAGGCTACTCGGATGTAATTCGAGATGATGTATTTATTCTTTATGTTGGAGATTTGAGTATGTTTCCTTGACTATTTATTTTTCATAGAGAGCTATATGAATGATTTGATATATGTAAGTACTGACTCTATTTTCTTATATTCTCCTATCCCTTCCCCTGGGGAGAGGTAGTGATGATCTCGCTAGTGCTTTGACGCTCGTTGTTTCCCCTCTTCCAGGCAGTGAGTCCGGCGCACGGAGAGTCGCAGGTTGATGGGACTTCTTAGTTGTCCATTTAGCTACTTATTATACTTTGTAGTTATTGCAGAACTCCACATGTAGTTGATTATTTTCAGACTCTAGATTGGTATTTTAGTTTAGAGTTGAGAACTTTTGTGAGACTTTGTTTATTTGACTCATTGTATTTGAGATCCAATTTATACTCAGAGATATTTCTATTCTATTTCAGTTGGGCTCATTATTAATATTTCTTATGCTTCTTCTGTGTATATCCAGTGTTGCCTATTTCTATTTTTGCATGTCTGTACCTTCACCTATTTATTGTTTCCACTAGAGAGATAGTGATTGTGATGGTGAAATATGTCGTAGCATGGTGGTTGGTGCTTGGCGGGTTTGACAATCCGGGTTTTATCTTGGACTGCAGTCTTGTGTGAACCCTGGGGCATCACACAAAGTCTGCCCTCCTACGGGTTGGCTTAGATGTGGGTTGGTGCTCAAGTATGCCTTGAGGTCTTGAAAAGTCGCACTACATTCGGCCATCCAACTCATGTTCTTCTTTAGTTCCTTGCTTCCCCTTAATGTCTTGAAGAATATGAGGCTCCTCTTGGCAGATTCAGAGAGGAAATGACCCAATGCCGCTAACTTTATGTTTATCTTTTGAACATTCTTTAAAGTACGGGGTTCGGGTAGTCGCTCTATGGTGGCTATCTTTTCTGGGTTGATTTCAATGCCTCTCTGGGTGATCATGAACCCAAGAAACTTTCCTGATTGTACCCCAAAGGCACACTTAACTGTATTGAGTTTCATGCGGTAGCAACGGAGGATAGAGAATGTCTCTTCCAAGTTAGATATGTGGGTCGATGCCTGCTTTGACTTCACTAAGAGGTCGTCCATATATGCTTCCAAATTTATAAGGACCATAACATTCGCTACCGGTTTAAATAAATTTTTTAGTATTTTAATATTAAAATTTATTTTTTAAAAAAATATTTATATTTACCCCTATTTTAATAGAAATTTTCTAAAAAAATAATAAAATCAAAATAAAAAAATGTTTGAACAAATGGAGCTCATAGGATTCGAACACCAAACTCCCTGAGTTGTAATCAAACCATCTAACCACTAGGCTATTTGCCTTGACTGATATCAAACCAAAATGAAATACCCAAAAGCCTTTACTCATATACCCATTAATTAACTAAACCATTTCTTAACCTCTCTCTCTCTCTCTCTCTCTCACGTTCTCTTTCTCTTTCTCCATCTATTTTTGACTACGCCAATTCCGCCAAACGCACTCACCTACTTCTTTTGACAAAACTCACGCCCACGAGATACACGCCGAGCTCTCCCACCAACCATTCTCCCTGTCTCTCTCTCCTGTCTCCCTCACTCTCTCTCCAATCATCTCTCTCTTTGTCTCTCAGCCAATCTTGTTCTCTCTCTATATATCTCTCTTCACACGTTCTCAATCTCTCTATCGTTCTCTTTCTCTCTCTCACTCCAGCTCACTCTCTCTTTCTTAACCTCTCTCTGTTACTCTCACACACACTCTCTCACTCTCACTCACGTCCTCCCCTCTTTATATTTCTCTCTCTCTTCACCTCAGTCTCTCTCTTCATCTCTTTCTCCATCTCCTCTCTCCCTCTCAACTCACAGAACCCATCGCCTCAACCTCCTCCTCAACTCCACCACCTCCACCCGCTCACACCTCCAGCTCTCCCTCCTCTTCCTCCTCTCCCCTCACCACCGGCCGAGCTCTACCAAGCACTACTTTCTCCCTCTCATCCTCCGCCTCTCCCCAACTCCGTCCCCGCCTCATCCCCGATGCCTCCAAACACCTCTAGCCCAACTCCGATCGCCGTCGACCAACAACCCCTTCAACAGCCCAACACCGCCCGTCCTCTCCACCTTCACATCTCCGACGAGCTCCTCTTACGAGCTCCGCTTACGAGCTCCTGCCCTCAGACCTGAACAACGTCCAGCCACGCCCCCGTCAATGCCGCCAGCCCCTACAACCATCGTTTCCATCTTTTAGTCGCTGGCGAGCCCCGTCGGAGCCCACCAAGACACCCAACAACCCACGGCAACCTCCTTTCACCTTCGGCAAGCCTAGACAGTGGCAAAAGGCTACGAACAGCGAAGAACAAACCCGAACGGCGAGCAATTGCACTATAGAAAACTACAGCTTTGTGTCGACTTCGCGCGCACTTTCTGATCACCTCCGACCTCCGTTTTCATCGATTTTTTCTCCAGTGAGTAGACCTACATGTTGCCTATCACCTCCAATTTGTATCACACTCTAACTCACTCTCTATCTCTCTCTGTAATGTCCAAAACATTGCTCGACGGTAGCAGTTCGCAGATTCCGACAGTTTCGTGCCGTCTTTGCACGTGTTTTCCGGTCACCTCCGGTCTCCTTTTCCACCACCGTCTTCACCGGTACGTAGCCCTTCGTATTGTCTATCACATAGTATATTCCTTTCACTTAGGCTCCGTATCTATACCTTGTTATATTCGTTTGAATATCACACGTCGTAATAACACTCTAAGTTGTAATTTTAGCCGTTGATTCCGCGAAACCCGTCGTAACGCCATGCAACCACCCCGACAACCCCCACTGCAGTTGACGACATATCCGAGGCAAGATCCCACTTGCTCAGATCTAAATTTTGTATTTATTATTGTTAGACCCTAGAGGGGGGGTGATTAGGGTCTTATGCTAATCTAATCCGATTAAATACCAATTAAAATTAATTAACAAGTTATCATAGCAAGTATGAAATATAACAAGTTATATGAACTAGGATAATCTATATGAACAACAAGATATATCCTAACAAAGAGATATAGGCAATGTATGTGCAAGGATATAAAACTAACACAAGGTGATATATCCTACCAAAGAGATATACAATATGATATATGCAAGGATATGTAAACTAACACAAGGGTAAACAATATGAACTAGATAGTGGATGAAATAAATGAGCAATGCACAATTGGCGATATAAGATAAGTGCAAAAGCAAATGCATCAATGACAAACTCAAACACACTCAAATGATCACGGAGTTCGGACCTTCCGTCCTACGTCTCCGCTCCCCACTCCCGGGGAGAAATCCACTATCACAATCCGGTTTGGAAGCCGGAACTTCTACACACTCGGTTTATAAGTTCACCGAAAACTCTCACACAACAAACACTATGCAATCACACTCTACACCCACACAAGTGTTGGACCTAACCGTGTCTCCCTCAAGTGCTCGGTTACAACATCTCCCTAGGTTCGTCAACCGATGCCACTCCTCTTGGCACGATCCCTGACTCTCACCACACACTCCTCTCGGTGTACAAGTGTATTGCAAAATGTATCCTCACAATTAGGCTCAATATAATAAATGTTTGTTCTCTACTATGGATGAGAACACAATGAAAGCTCATACTCAATTGTTACAACTTTCACCAACCCAAATATACTATGTATGAAAATACGATAAGCTCATGTGGGTGTGTGTAACAATGAGAGTAAATA
>BQKN01067131.1:69008-171867 GCA_022839385.1 Asparagus kiusianus
TATATATATATATATATATATATGACTACATATATATACAAAGAAACTAATAAAATGTGTGTGTATATGATATTGAGCTTAAAGTACTAACACACATAATATAAAAACCTAAACTAAATTACCCAAGCTAGATCTTGATCTGCAATTAAGTTCGACTTGGTACACTTACGGATGAAGCTTGAACTTGTATCTTTAACTTGAATGTACATTGCTTCACTCCATAATTCCGCCAACCTTCATTGGATATGATCGTGAATGCATAATTCCATCCATCCTCCAACTCGTTATTTGTCTATAATAAATAAGAAAACACAAATACTAGACAAACAATATTAGTGGTAAATTATTTGTTAAACATCATCAAAACAAGAAGGCCAACACCTACAGGGCAAAATAGATCAGATCCATCCTTAGAACCCGACATGTTTTCTCAAAAAAGAAAGATACCCCATGGTAGGTGCCAAACTGTTGATATACTAAAGATCACACAATCAATTATATTCGTGGTTGGATGGTGTTGTTGAGTATTAATGAGGGGCCACTTTTTTCCCGACTTTGTGTCTGGTTCTTTGAGTGGGGTTGATGAGTCTGCACATATAGAAACTCATGAGAGGACGGGGTCTGATTCCCCTGTGGTTCCTCCAACGATCAAGTTAGCTGATGAACTTGTGTGGAGAAAGGTAAAAAAATGTGTATGTTCTTGTGTGTACAGTATGTTAGCCTTCTTGTTTTGATGATGTTTTAACAAATAATTTATAACTAATATTGTTTGTTTAATGTTTGTATTTTTGTATTTATTCTAGACAAATAAGTAGCTGGAGGTTGGATGGAATTGAGCATTCACAATCATATCTATTAGAGGATGGAAGGAATATTGGAGTGAAGCCATTACAATTCAAGTCCAATTCAAGATCATGCTTCATCCGCATCCAATACGAGCTCTATTGAAGATGAAGATAGTTTGGGTAAATTAGTTTAGGATTTATATTATGTGTGTTGGTACTTTAAGCTCAATCATATACACACATACACATTTTGGTTTTGTATATATATAGTTATATATATATGCATATATGTTTTGGTTTAGCTATATAGATATGAAACAATATATATCTTCATATACACTTTTATATGTTTCATATTCTATTGTATTTGGAAAATATTGTATTTTTGGTTTATAGACTTAACAACTATAGTTTATACTTTTTATCAAAAACCATTATAATCATTTTGCAAAGTTTCAAATTTTGGTTTATATCAAAACATCAAATTTCAAGTATATCAAGTTTTCTTGTTTTGGACATTTTTACAAAATGAAGAGATTTCTCATTTGGGAGGTGCAAATTGAAAAATTCTTTTTGTAACATGTTTAATATCATGTTTACAATTATTTCCCAAAGTTTTACATTTTTTTGAATTTATTTACTATTTTTAAAAGAGGTTTAAAAATCAGATTTACTATTTTAAACAGGCTGATATTATGTTATCAGTCGACTGATGCAAGTGTTAAGTCGACTGAAGAACTCACCTGTAATAATCAAAAGTTTCTATTTTTTTTATTCAGTCGACTGATCAGTCAACTGATGAGGTCTTCAGTTGACTGACGGGGTCTTCAGTCGACTGATGAGCTTTGAGCTGCCGTAACGGTCAGCTCATCAGTCGACTTATCGAACCCGTCAGTCGACTGATGCTGTAACGACTAGTTTTTTTCCAGCTTTGGCTATTTTGGGTTTTTGGTCTTTTTGCCTTGTTTTTCTTTCCTTTGGGTTTCCTATAAATGCCTCCACATATCCTCAGTTCATTTTAACTAAGAGAAAAGTTTTAAAGAGTTTTTACAAGTTTGTTTAAGGGTTTTAAGTTTTTGTTTCAAGTTTCGATTTGTGAAGAAAGTTTCACAAGAGCAAGAAGGTATCATCCATTCCTTGTTTGGCCTTCAACTTCATCTCTCCTACTCTTGTTATATAGAGGAGTTTTTCTTAAACTCAATTCTAGCAATTTATATGTTTGATCTTAATTTCCATAAGCTAGATTTTAATTGAGTTTATATTTGTTTTTTCTCTTTGTTACGCACACCCACATTGAGCTTTTAGTATTTTCACACATAGTATATTTAGAATTATGAGTTTGCAATATTGAGTTGAGCTTACATTGAGTTCTCATCTTTTGTAGAAAATAAATTATTTGTATTTAAGCTTTCATTTGTGAAGTCACATTGTATTGCACAAATACACCAAGAGGGGTGTAGAGGTGAGAGACGTGGTGTTAGACCCTAGAGGGGGGGGGGGGGTGATTAGGGTCTTATGCTAATCTAATCCGATTAATGGCTAATTTAAAATTATATTGATCAATATGTTCTTGCAAGAGATAGATATGAGCAATGAGAAACAATAAGACTATGCACAAGTAAATATGAGATAAACAAAACACAAACACACGATATGTTCACGAGGTTCGGTCCCCACGACCTACGTCCCCGCTCCTCACCTCGAGGAGATATCCACTATCACAATCCGGTTTGGAAGCCGGAACTTCTACACACTCGGTTTACAAGTTCACCGAAAACTCTCACACTACACAATCACTTACAATCACACTTTACACACTAAGTGTAGGAATCTAGCCCGTGTCCTCCTCCTCAAGTGCTCGATTACAACCTTTCCCTAGGTTCGTCAATCGACGCCACTCCTTTTGGATTTGACCCCGTCTCTCTCCTCACACTTCTCTCGGTGTACAAGTGTATTACAAGTGATCTCAAGAATAAAAGTCAAATATAGTGATTTGTCCTCAAATACAAGTGAGAACACAATGAAGCTCACACTCACTAAATCACACCCCACAACCCACAATATATAATATGAAAATATTAAGCTCAAAAGGTGTGTGTGACAACAGTGAATGAAACTCAATAACTGTAACTCAATAAATATAGCTAATCAATTGAAAATGAAATAAAATAAGCTATAGGAATGAGTTTAGAAAACTTCTCAATGAACAAGAAGAGCTGAAGAAATGATGAGGATGGATTCCTCAATTTGAATTCAAGACTTCTTCTTTGTGAAAAACTGCTCTTATGAAACAAGGCTTGAAACAGGGCACTAAACACCTCTTAAACAGTTTGTAAACTTGAGTAATTAATTTTCTTAAAGAAATTTGGTGTTGAGAGCAGTAGGGTATTTATAACAACCCAAAACATCAGTAAAAACCCAAGTAGAAAGACAAAAAAACCATTAGAAAACAAAGCTAGGAAGTGACCGTTACAGTGCAACGGCTATATTGGCGGTCGACCGCAGATCCATGTCCGGTCGACCGCGATAGGCTGAAACCCAGAGTATAGTCTCTGGACAATTTGCGGTCGACCGCAGCGACATGCTCGGTCGACCGAAAACAGATATTTATGAAAAACTGCAGACTTCAAAAATGGATTTTTGGCATGTAAAAATTAGCTAACGTTGTCCAACAATTTTGAAACTTTAGGGAAAGTTTATAAATAAGAACATAAGCATGTTTGAAAAGGAATTGTTGGAAATGCAATTTTATTTTGTAAAAGCTCACTGTTTTTCTGAACAGTGTACACAAAACCTGTTTTTCATAGAAATAAGAATTAAACGTATACAAAGCCTGTTTTTCATAGAAATAAGAATTAAACTATGAAATTGTATTTATGTTTTATGAATACATAATATATATATATGAAGAAGTATGATAGAGATGTAAACATAAGAACACAAAAACAATTCTAACAAAGTTTGAAACGAAAATCATTTGAACAAACTTGTGTTGTGTATATATATTTTGAGCTTAATTAAAGTCATACAATATATGTAAACAAATCTCTCTTATACCTAGGTGATTGTCACATATAAACTTGCATCTTTAACTCTTGATGAAGAAATCTTTTCACCATGTGTTGATGTCCTGAAAAGGAAAAATAAACAACAACCACTAGAAAACAAATTAGCTGTAAATTGTTTGGCAAATCATCATCAAAACCAAAGGGCCAACACGTGGTCGGTTCCAAGAGGAGTGGCGTCGGTAGTAAAGCCTAGGGAGAGGTTGTAAATCCGAGCACTTGAGGAAGACACGTGAGAGGCCAACACTTGAGGTGTGATTTGTGTAGTTACGTTGTGAGTGATTGTGAATGTTGATCGGTGAGCGTTGAAAATCGATATTGTGTGGTGTAAACGTTTTTGGGTGAGCGTTGAAAACCCGGTGTGATAGTGGATTTCTCTCTGTGAGTGGGGAGCGGAGACGTAGGACAGATGGTCCGAACTTCGTGATCATATTAATTGTTTGAGTTTGCTTTGGCGCACTCTTTTTGTTCACCTTATTTAGCCATTGCCTCTTTATTTATATTGTCCACTATTTTGTTTACCCTTGTTTATATTGCTTGTCCTTGCTAATAATTTATTACATATCTTATTTGCTAGGATAACTTGTTAATAAGTTTTAATTAGCATTAAATCAGATTAGATTAGTATAAACCCTATTCAGCCCCCTCTAGGGTTATTTTCTAGTGGCATTAGGGTCTAACACAGTATGACTACTTAAGGATTAGATTTGTGAACCGATTTCTCTTTCTTTATAAAGATAGAATAGTACCTCTATTTATATCTAGGGTATAATGTAGACTTGTCACTTCGATCGAGCATAGGATGGTAGTGGCGAAGTGTGGGCTGGCGGATGAGTCAGCACCTCCTTTACAGGTGTCAGCTGGCGACTGGATAAGAGATCAGCTCAGCATTAAATAGGAAGTGATTGGGGGGCATGGCGATGCCTGCGTGGTCCGATGAGTCATGAAGGCTATCGGGGTTAGAGGCATGATGCGTCTGTCATGCATTGAATGCGATGTAGACGCGTTGCCAGTGGGAGAGGATCAAGGCAGAAGTTTATCCTTTAACTTCCCCGAGAAGTAACTCCTTTCAAGTCGTCTTCGCGAGGCGTCCAACAAATGGTCGAGTGGGTTCGTGGCGAGTAGTCTTCGACAAAGGGGACGACAAGTACCGCTTTTTGAGTCGACATGAGGGAATGTCAACTCGATAAGTCGGCTGAGTCGCCGTCCCTGTTGGTTTTTGGTCGCCAACTTGATTGGGGCATTGCATGCATAAGTACACATGTCCGTTGCTGGGCAATGAGTTGCAGTTTGACGAATGTGAACACCATAACAGGAGGTATGTCTATGCACTTGGAGGAGCCTTTTCATAAATGAAAAATCAAAAAGTGGATGTAAGATTGGAACATGGCACTAAGATTATATTTTGCATGTGCTAAAATACTAGTTCTAGAAATGACAAAGCAATTAATTCATATATAAAGCATTGGTAAATTCTCAAGTTCCTTCATAAATTATTAGTTTAATTATTTTACTCCTCAAACTATGTTTATAATTTTAATATGGTCATTTTATGGGTCTACAATAAATATTTAACAGATCAATGACGTGATAATATTTTTTTTGTATTTCTTCATAGGTTTTTATTAGTTTGTCTCCATTTCCCCAAAACTAAAGAATAAATTTAACTATTTTCTCCGAAAATATTTTACCCTTTAGCTATTTTTTATGAACTAAACAAATTATTTTTTGAAATGCAAAAGGACACTACCACATCAGTAATCTATTAAATATTTGACTATTGGATAAAAAATCACTACATTGTGTATATACATATAATTTAAGAAGGAAGATTGTTTCACCAAAAAAAAAACTCGTGGATACTTTTCAATATATTATTGTTCTCCACACATCTATTTGGCAAGAATTAAAAATGAGTTAAAGGCGTTAACCCATTCTTAACCTCACCAAATGAGTTAACTTCGCTAAAAGGATCAACAAATGCTTGTTAAGAGTTAAATTGATTAAGTTGTCTAAATGACTTAATTTGCCCTTAATCACAGAAGATGAGTTAATTTGATCAAAGAATTACCAAATCCTTATTAAAGATTAAAAATAGTAATTCTATTATTTGATGGGTTAACTAATTTGCATTAGGCGTGGATCAAGATTTACTGGGGCGCCCCCCCCCCGTTAAAAAGTGGAGTTTTTAGCTAATAAAAAGTTTTTTCAAGCCAATATATAGCAACAATCTAGGACTAATATAGTAACTATTTATGACCTTTTATACTGACTATTTTAGGATTTCTATAACAATTTCTTAAGGGGAGAAAATTTTGTTAAGAGAAGAATCTATTGTATGATATTATTGAGGGAATTGTTACTTTCATTCTGAAATAAACAATTTTTAATTTGGAATTGAGAACAAATCGAAAGCCTTTTAATTTCTTATTAGATTAGTATTTCTCTTTAACAATGATGATAAAATAATAATTTATTTTTACAAAAAGAATTGCTCTCTTCTCTTCCTATTTTCTAATCTAAACAGTCACAAAGCTGTTCTCCCATTCTCTTTCCATCTCCATCCCCTAGTTGTCTATTCGAACACAATTAGTTACATCACACTCTCTTCCTTTTCTTTCCCTATCTTGTGTATAGTTCAATCATCCATTTCCTTACCCTCTTCTCTATCCAATCTAGCTCGTGAAATGTTGACAAATACTACTCTTGGATGAAATTAACTCAAGCATTTTGCTTTTCTTCTAGAGCAACATTCATTTTTAGCTAAGTTTTGCTACCGATGAGTGTAAAAAGAAAAAATGTCAAGGTATTACTCTTGTTATATTATATCCATTATGTAAATGAAATCTCTTAAATATATTATAAAAACTTCAAGCTTTTTTTTCCAAATATTTGCATATATTAGTTAAATATTTCAAAGAGATTTTGATGATCACAAGGTGAAGACTCATTTACTAAAATGAGCTACCAATAAATATAGTGCTGATGAGGCTCACAACTTTTGATATGAGTAAGCAAGACGTGTAAGCGGCAGGTTCATGGATTGGAGTGCAGTTGCACACTAGGTCTCTAACAAATTTACAAAATTGTTCATGAAGCTATTGTAGTATCTACAATTTGTCCCCCATAAAATTTAAAAGCGGCATCCAGATCTATTTAAGGACACTAAGTCAGTAGGCATTGAATTAGCCCCTTTAAAGTGTACCAAGTGTATTCCATTAGGCACTTTATATTATTATATTTTTATTTTTTGTTAACTAAATACTTTTTGTCTACCCGTAAACAAGAATTTTCTTGAACTGCTCCTGCATGCGTGTCCCACGACTAGACTATATATCGGTAGCTCATTATTTTCCAACTTTAAAACATGAATCAAAAGTAGTTCTAGACTATCTATCGGTAGTTCTAGATACATGCGAAGGAGATTATTTACCTCACTTTAGACTACTTGGAATAGTTTCTTTTTACCTTTCAAAAAAGAAAAGCTTTGATGCAACTCTTCGTCGAGAAAGGGCAAAAATGTCACCTCCATTCCCACCTCTGGATCGACGCAAGAAACAAGCCAGGAAAAGGCCGAGTCCTTTCCCTCCACTTTGGGAATCAAAAGTTAACTCTCTCCCCCTCCCTCTCTCTCTGATCTTCAAATGGAGCTATGCCTTTGTGTTCTCCTCCGAAAGCACCCACTCCGCTTTCCCAAAATATGCAACCAAAAAACACATTAAATTTCTTGTTCTTTCTTCAATTATGTTCCACCATCTGAGATCAAGTTGTGAGAGTTGAGAAAGAGAGAGATGGGTCGAGGGAAGATCGAGATCAAGCGGATCGAGAACTCGACTAATCGGCAGGTGACCTTCTCGAAGAGGCGAAACGGGATCATCAAGAAGGCGAGGGAGATCAGCGTCCTCTGCGAGGCCCAGGTTTCTGTCCTCATATTCTCCAGCTCCGGCAAGATCTCTGATTACTGTAGTGCTAACACCTCGTAAGTAACTTTTTCTATTTATTTCCTCCTTTTTTTGGGTGTCTTTACGGGTTTTTGTTGACTAAATCAAGGGTAATTTTTGTTAGGTTCTCAAGGATTTTGGAGAGGTACCAGCAGAATTGTGGGAAGAAGCTTTGGGATGCTAACCATGAGGTCTTACATCTAAACCCTAGATCATTTTGATATCATAAATGGAAAAGGAGAAATCTTTGATGATTTTCCGTGTATTTCAGCACGCGTTTCTGAGGAATTTGGGAATTCTGGCTTACATGTGTTTTTAACGCCTTTATTATTTGTTTCACAGAAGTGGTAAAAGTAACGGCTTGATTGATTGTGTGAAGACATAGTGAATAGCCCCTTGCAAAATCTTAATTACTACATGGCCAGTCGTTTAGTCAATTTTCTTTGTTCCTTGTGTACTTTAATTGCTTATTTCATTGGATGGAGTAGTTGTTGTGCACGGCGGAATAGAAATCAAATTCGAGATAGGAGCACAAATCAACACCTAAAATAAGCACCACACAAGCAAGACACCAAATTTACGTGGTTAGGCAATGTGCCTACGTCCATGGGATAAGAAGGGGATAGATCTCACTAATAGAGAGAGAGTACAAATAGAGATTACAATCACTCAATAATCTCACAAACAAATCACTCTTGATTTTTACCTCTTCTCTCAAGCTCCCTCACAAAATTGCCCAAATAACAAAACCTAATCACTCTCTTCACTCTGCTCAAGATTTTGATTATTTCTCTTCTCTCAAGCTTCTGATTGATATATTAACAGAGTAGCGGTGGGTGTCCCTTTATAGCCTCCATATCCCTATTTTGTCAACAAATCATGCTTGATTTTGTCACCAATATCAAGCTGCCTTCCCTCTCTTTGTCAACATGGCCACCTCCTCCCTTTTTCAATGAAATCAAGCTGCCTTTCGGTGCTTCCATAATTGACCAACAATCTCCACCTCGGTAAAGTTTTTTCAATAAAACCGAGCCGACACCAATATCAACCAAACGCACTGTTTTAAATATCGGCCGATAATCGATATTATCGGCCGAGTTATCGGATTTGGGAGCTCTCCGATAGGATAACTTGGATTTTTAATCGGTTATCGTTTTTGGCAAGTTATCGGGGAGTTATCGGCGTTATCGGTACTTATCGGCCGATAAATAAGGTTTTTTTATCGGGATTATCGGCCGATAAGTAAGGCTATGCAATCGAATGGTTTCATCGTTCGGTCAAGATGCAAGTTTTGCTTTCTACAATTAGTTAGTGATTCTAAACATGATGATGTATATTTTGGTATGTTTATATTTCATTAAGCATAGTTAGATTACATTTTTTAGTTAGCATATTATATATATACACCATCTAGTATATCACTCCGATAAATACTACTTATCCCCGATATATCCCCGATTTCCGCTATCCGATAAGAATTTTGGCCGTCCGATAAATTCCCGATAACCGATATTTAAAACCTTGACCAAACGTCCCACTTGTTGCATCCAGTACGAAGTGAAATCAGTACAAGAATCGGTACAAGTAGCTTACATATTTTTAGTGGAGTGTTCTGATTTTATGGCATACCTAAGTCCATTACAATGATAGAGAAGTCATCATTACTACTTTTTACTGGAGACAGTTGTTTTAATTTTTGGTGAGCTAATAGAAACATAATGCACATTACCTGCACAAGATTGTGAGACAGAAATCACAAATAAGAATGTACAAGGTTATATCAGGTGTTTTTGTCATCACATTAGTTTAAGAATTGTTTAAAGATAATCTTTCCTTGAGCATTTAACCCTATAAACAGCTT
The DNA here is from genome assembly GCA_022839385.1 of Asparagus kiusianus. Lineage (NCBI taxonomy): Eukaryota > Viridiplantae > Streptophyta > Magnoliopsida > Asparagales > Asparagaceae > Asparagus > Asparagus kiusianus. The sequence goes on from BQKN01067131.1 coordinate 78,661, forward strand.
ATTCTAAGTACTATATGGACCTTACAAGGTACTAAATGGAGTTGCTTACAAACTAGATCTCCCAGTTTTAGCCACCCCTCGTCCTGTTTTCATGTCTCACTGTTAAAAGAGAAAGATCAACCTAGCTTTGTTTAAGTGATTATAGATGTACCAGAGTTAGTTCTGATGTGAGAGCGATTAAGGTCAATAATGCTATAGTTTCTCATCAAATGGAAGCAAAAAACTATACTTACAGCTACTAGGAAAAGTTACTTGAATGTAGTGCTTCAACCTTGACTTAAGGTCTAGTGGAAGAAATTGTTAAAGATTATGCTATAAGAGAAACTGTGGAAAGGATTTGTCTCAACTTTTGCATTGGGTTCAATTGATAGGAAATGGACTAATTGATTCTTCATCCATGGCTCCACCAAAGCATTTCTCTGCACCAGAACAAGGAATGGACTCGAACAACTCCTGTATTTTCTTATTGGGATCAGTTATGTGATGAAAGTGAATAACAATCAGAATTTAGTTAGTTTTGTCCATTGTAAATTTTTTCCTTTTTGCAATATGGTAGTTGTGGCCTGGCCTGTGTGGAAAATGGATAACACAACCAGTAAAACGTGTCAGCCTGTTGTAATCATTCAACAATTGTCGTTTTGTACCCAAGCAACAAATAGCAGATGAAATAAAGGAAAAGGCACTAAAAATTCCACAAACTTTACAATCTTCTTCTTGAGCTAGGCTTTAGATTATGAGGTAAGGATGGTGAAAGGAGGTGACAAGAAGCCAAACTCTAACCTGGTTTTCTCCACATTGACAGCAGTTCTCTTTTTTTCTTTTTATTTTATGAGAATCTTATCCAAGTCTGTGTTTCTGGAACACATTATGAAATCTACAAATGGCGGTCTTTATCTTTTTGGTGATGCTTTTGACCTTGTGTTTATTGATGAATCAATTATGGTTAAATTCATCACTCTTTAGCATCTGTGTAGTTCTTGGATTAACTCTAGTTGGTGGTTTTTTAATCCCATTCTTCTTCTGTTACAATAAAAGTGAGAAACAGGAACCTAACAACTTTACTTTCAAGAATTTCATTACTCTTTTGACTTCAACATTTTGATCGACTTATTCTTTGACATGTTACTTCTTTTTGTATTTGATCATAGTGGTGATAATAAAGTAATTTTGACATCTTTATTTTGATCATGAAAAGCCATTCCAGATGTTAGTTTCACTCTGTTTAACTTTGGGGCCTCATTTCTCATTAGTTCTCACTTAATAATACAGTTGGTACTGAGAAATGTGTATAATCTCTTCTGAATTATGATTTTCTCCTTTTCAGAGTCTAAGTGCCCAGATTGACCGAATTAAGAAAGAGAATGATAACATGCAAATTAAGCTAAGGTTAGGTGACACCGTTATATTTTTCTCTGAACATATAGTTGGAGTATCCATTTTCATTTATATGTGATCACTACATGATGCTGATCAGGCATTTAAAAGGGGAGGATTTGAACTCTTTGACACCAAAGGAACTGATTCCAATAGAGGAAGTCCTGCAGAATGGACTTGATAGTGTCCGAGATAAACAGGTCTCCAGGCTTTGCTTTTAATTTTTATATATTATCTCACAGAAATATTTTGATAGAGATGGTTTCCTGAGTTGCTTTACTTATTGCAGATGAACTACTTGAAGATGCTGAAAAAGAATGTGAGAATGAAAAAAACACCTCATTCTGATTTGACAAAATGTCCTCCAGTATATATGAGATATTATCCTTAGGTTCATATAACAACATGTTATTTGGTACACCATATGCAGGAAAGACTGCTGGAGGATGAGCAAAAGAGATTGACTTATATCCTGGTAATTTTGTTGATGTATATCTTTCCAACGTACTAACTGTATTTGTGAATTATGGTAGTAATGCGGATAAAAAAATAGAAGTGGTATGCTTATAAGGGCATTATTTTTCTAGATCATTCTTTATTCATTAGTTTGTTAAACAAAATATAGTTCTATTACTGTCACACACTTGCTGGAATCCTTCTAAAATACCCCTGTTAAAGAGTACATGTGGTGGAGTATATGTGTGGTTGTTGTTTGCATTAAGGATGTGAAGTAGATAGACTCTTTTCGTAGAATAACGATCGCCAATTTGTTGTTAAGGCAGTAATTGATCAGAGCTTGTGTTATTTCAGAAGTTTGGTTGTTGGAAGTATTTTAATTTAGTTTAGCGTCTGCAAATCAATGTATTGATGTACTAGTTAGCAAACCTGCCACCTATGCACATGGGTATGGGTGCGGATGGGGGTCCGGATAAGGGATACCACAAATTCGTAAAAGGCAGGATACAAGAAAATGACTATGGCATATTGATATTAGCAATTTATATGAGAATGATTTTGTTATTATATTTACATGTTATGAAAACAAAAATTCCTATAACATTTTTGTTGTTTCATTTATTAAGTATATGCATTAGGAAACCAAACTTTTTTTTATTAAACTAGATACTCAAATGACCCTTTAAAATCATTCTTTTAGATTGGATATGGGCTAAAATGAACCTGACCTCTGTCCAACGAGTCATGGTAATTGGGCGAGAAGTGTAAGATATATGTGCAAGGAGTATACGACGAGTGTTTTAACTAAACATGTATTATATAATTTAGTGCATGTCTGGATCAATGTATGCATATTAAAGGAGTGTTGAAGGATTATCGATGTGGATGCATGACGGACATGAATATGAGAGCCCAGACGAAGTGTCAGGGTAATTTAGCCTACCACTGACCTTGAATCGATTTCTGCATTTTTCACACTAATTGTTAAGTCAGTCAGGAATTTAGAGTTGACCATCTGCTAATCTCAAGTTAATAAGAAATGTCCTCCTAAGGAGGCTGCTAAGCTTGAAGCTGTGGTTCATAGAACTATAAAATAGAATTATAGACCATATGGCACACACTTCAATTTCTATCATGAAGTTGTCTCTATGTTAGACACCGATACTTCTCGGACACTCCTGCAAATGGCGGATGGTTCTCAAAAATCGCGTCAATTAACGTGCACACACATACATGTGTGTGTATACAGGTATATATTTGTATGTGTATATACATCTTACTAGTCTTTCTTGACAGTCATTTAATAAAATGAGGTGGCCCATATATACACGCACATATGCGCACGCACACACAATATATATGCATACATACACATACATGTACATATGTATGCATGTATGTATGTATATGTATGTATACATATATGCGATATTAGATATTAGCAACCACCTTATTTAGAAAATTAAGCTACCAAGTGACAGTAGTGGTAGGGTTCACTGGTTTGATGTAACTAGAAGGGCTGCCCTCACTAGCAAAATGAGGTGCCCCCTCATTATTTCGCATATATAGATTCATTTCCCATACATAGATTCATAAATGCATGAGATATTGCGCAAGTGCCACCTCATTTAGTAAAATGAGATATCAAGAGATGATAGTTGTGAGGTCCACCTGATCTTGTGTGCATATTAGGGTGAGTGATGCAGAATGATTTGAAGTTGAGATACAAATTTGGTTGAAGAGTCTTGATTTGATGGAAAAATCATAGATTTAAAAAGCGGCCTAGTCTCCTTGGTGGTGCTGAGGCTATCTGCTTAGTTCTTGGGATAGCCTAGGGAGTATGGGCCATTATGCAGACTACAAAACTTAGGTCATGGTCTAATTTCCTCCAGTTCCACCTCCACGTCCTCCTACCTCCCTTGCCTCCTCTGCCTCCTCCCACCTTCAACAAAATCTCCTCCTCCAATTAAAAAGATAGTAATGCATCTATCTATATCTAAATATAGTATGACATCCATCAAGTATAATATATAATTTCATTATTCCATATCTCCGATATCTAGTAATGCATCTATCTATATTTCATAGTGCATTTACTTCCTTATTTCCTACATAGCATATTAAGACTTTCCATATTACATCTTCTTTTATCTATAAATAAATGTATTTCGCGAATTATCAATGCGAAGAGATTTCTCCTAAATTCCACATGGTACAAGAGCGGGTTCACCGAAACTAGATTCTTTCTTGTTTCTAAATCTCAAGAATGCTGAGGGTTTTTATGCTTTCCGCCTTGATAGCCTCCTCCCGATGACTAAGACTCTTCTATCTTTTTTACATCATCTTTGTTAGAAGAGAATATTAGTTTAGCATTAGTTTAGTCCCACATTGTCTATGAGACTAACTTGTAACTAATCCATCTCTATAAATAATAAAGTATAGAGTGAGGAGAAGACTCTCCAATAAACTCTTTTCTTCAAATCTTAACATGGTATCAGAGCCTATTCCTAACCCTAACCCTAATAGTAATCCAACTTCTTAAGCCTAACCCTAACCCTAATTACCGCCGTCTTCGTCCAGATCCATTACCGCCCGCCGCCGCCGTCTTCGTCTTCGTCCAGATCCGACGTCGATACCGCCACTGCTCCGTCTCGTCGCTGCTCCGTCCACCACCGCTTCATCCGCCACCGCTTCGTCCGCCGTCGCTGCTATAGTCGCGATCTTCCGCCTCCGCTGCGTCGTCCAGATCCGAGCCTTCGTCGCCAGCTCGCCTGCCGCCAACTTTGTCCAGACCCGCCGCCACCGCTACCTTGGGGCCTTCACTCGCCGTCGCCATGCTCCTCTGTCCCCTCTCCCTCCTTGTTTTCGGATCTTAATCAGATCTGGGAATTGTACTGTAAATAAAATTAAAAAAATTAATTAAAAAAAACCTTCGGGTTCCATCTTAACCTTCAGATTCTTGATCTTTAATCTTCGGGTTCCATGTTAACCTTCGGGTTCAAACTTAAACCTTCAGGTTCTTGGACTTGTTCAGCCTACTAGCTAATTCAAGAGTTATTATCTTGAACTTGGACATGCTTTGATTGTTCTCAGTTTGGAGTGTAATTTGTGGAGGGTATCGTCTTGAACTCTACTCGTCTGTTTCATGATGAACGGATCTGAGGAACTCAAGAATTTTGAGTTAACGGTTCGGACGAAAATTTTAAAGATATTTTCTGGTAAAATCACTAATTGGAAGCTTGATGAAATTAATTATTTTCAGTGTAAGCGTGTTATTAAAATCTACATGGCAGGCCAATGCAAAACTGACCATTTGTTGATAGACCCTCCTACTTCAACAATGGAATCTTGGACATTGGATGATAGTGTCTTCTTGCATCAAATTCTTAATACTATGGAGCCTAAAATTTAGAATTTTGTTTTTCAAAGTATGATAGTGAAGGAACTTTGGTGTTTTTTGCAAGACCTGTATGGGGGTAGCAACAATATTAATCGGACATATGAAGTAATTCAAGAGCTGTTTCGTAAGAAACAAGATGGTAAACTCATGGATGATCATTATTGTGAGTTCAATCGTCTAGCTGAGGAACTTCGTCAGATTTTTCCTATTACTGGGGATGTAAAACAAATACAGGACCAATGGAATAAACTTATGATACTTACCTACTTGGGTACCCTAGATTACATTTACTCCTCTGCTAGACCATAAATCATGGGAAGCTACGTCATTAATTCTCTGACTGAGACTTAGCACTTTCTGAAGAACGTTGTCCCTACACAGCCACTTACATTCACTACGGATCGCTCTGCGCTTGTCACTCAGAGTTGGCAGTCTTATGAACAAGATAGTCATACTGGTGGTCCTGGAAGAGGTAGAGGAAACTTTGAAAGGCGAGGAGGTTACCACACTAGTTGTTTTGGGGACCGAGGTGGTCAACGAGGTGCCCGTGGAGGTCCATCTCAAGGCGGACATACTCATGGCGATGACTGAGTGAAGACTTATAGCTACTGTCACTAGCCAGGATATCTCAAATATAATTATTCTGAATTGAAAAAGAAGGCGGCAATGGTGCTTACATGACTGCTCAGGACAACTTCTCCTCATCTGATAGTGAAAGTCAACTACAATCAGTCTTTTATGATGCGGTGCTGTAGCATTAATTTAAGCAATTTCAATTATTCTAACAATACCAGAGTTCACAAACATTGTCTTCCTCCTTATCTGCTACTCTCAAAAGTGCATGTACCCCTTTATCTTTACTTACATCGTCTTCGTCTAATACTTGGATTATAAATACAGATGTCACTGATCATATGACTGGGAATCAAGGTATCTTATCATCTTTCAACCCTACATCTAATTCAGTTATATTAGCTGATGGTTCACGTAGTGTTTTCAATGCACGAGGCGCAATGCAGGGCGCAAAGTCAATTTACGCGCACATGCGCAAGACGCAATGCGATGTGCGTGCCCGAGTGAAGCGAGACACACTCCAGACCACAAAAATTTTGAAGATATACAAGATGCATGAAAAAAATAAATATTTGAAATTTCATATAGAAAATGTCAAGGACTCAAGATAAATAGAATATATACTACCATCAAATCAAAAAAACAAAGCAGTTAGAACACTTAAGGAGTTCACTAACATCAAAGCAAAGCAAGCAATCTAATTAAACAAAGCAAATAAGTAGAAAAATAATAGCCTAATGACTCTAACCGTCCTCATTAACATCATCATCATCCCCTTCTAAGGGTATATCCTCCTCTTCAGTCTCCTCATCATCATTAAACTCCTCTTCATCTTTCGACTCAGAAACTGGCTCCCTCCTCGTCGATGAAGAGCCAATACCACTCAAAGATCCTCGAAACCTACTAGTCGATCTTAGATATATAACATCATCTTCTTCAGCTCCCATTGCATCTCCTACGATACCGTATGTAAGGTTGTTTTCGTCCTCCACCAAGTCATTCTCTGCATTTTCACTTTTACCGAACTGCCCTAACAACCACTCATTGCTTTCATCTATATCAACCAACTTAATCGGATCAATAGAATCTTTGTAGTCAAATCTCTCATTCAAAGCTTGGTTGTATTTGCAGTAAACTAGATCTTGCAACCTCTTATGATCCAATCTATTCCTCTTCTTGTTGTGTATCTGTAATTTATACAAATCAATCAAATCAATACCCATATCTCTAAGAGAATTAAATCTATTTTGTTGAATAAAATAAAATTAATCATACTTGCTCAAAAGTACTCTAATTTCTTTCATAGCCAGAGGAGCTACAAGTAAGGCTGAGGATTCTAATAGCAAGCTTCTGCAACTCTGGTGCTGATGCACCATAAGACTCCCACCAATCAGCTATCAATTTAAATAGTGTGATTAGCAGTGTATTTCCTATAAAAAACCTAGACCAAGACAAAGTTTATATAATGCATATTTACCTGGAGATTTCTTCTTTCTGTTTCTCTTAGCTATCTCCATACCAAAAAGGCCCACAACATGCTTGTATATATCCAACTGCCTATCAACTTTATCTTAGTCTTGTGTGGGCACGATCTTCTTAATGACTTGATAAAGTCCTTTCATAACTTTGTCATCCCCTTGGATGTTTGGATGGTCATAGAAAAATACAGGATTAATGTAATATCCTACAGCATGCAAATGCCGATGAAGCTGATCCTGCCACCACTTATCAATGATATCAAATACCTTAGAATATTTTGTTGAATCATCACCAAAGGCTTTAACAATAGTCTCCTTAGCTCTATCCATTACCTTATAAATGAATCCCATAGCAGGCTTCTTATCACCATCAACAAGTTTCAGAACACCAATGAGAGGAGCCGTAAGCTTGAGAATACGAACGATGTTGTTCCAGAAAGATGGCATATGAACAATTCTTTCAACTGATTTGCCCTTTGAATCTCTTGCCCACTTACTTTGCCTTCATTTCTCCAAATTGAACATCTTTCTGAGTATTTTTTTTTCTGTCGATGGATGCTTGACAAAGTCATAAATGAGGTGGCAAATCATGTCACCGCCGGTCTAAGAAGCTCTCTGTCGTTAGTTTCACCTCTCATTAGCTTCAAAATCCACGCATGTGAGTAGATGAATCCCGTCAACTTCATAGCTCGACTCAAGGTTAGCTTCACAGATGGTAGTTTACCAATATCCTTGAGCATGAGATTAATACAGTGAGCAGCACACGAAGTCTAATATAAATGAGGATACTCTTTTTCTAATTCCTCTCCTATAACAAAAAAGTAAAATAAAATAAAAAAGATCAATATCAGAGCATCCTAACATAGCAAAGGATTCATAACCAAAATAAAATCAATTGTTTAAAATTTACCTGCATATTTAGACTAATAATGGTTATCGGTGATGATTTGAACAACATTCTGAGGTTCTATGAGCTTAATCTGCTCACTAAGTATCTCAAACATTCTGTCACCCTTCTTGATCTCATCAGAAGCATCAATAGAGGAAAGAAACACCATACCACGAGGAGAGTTCACAATAAAGTTGATCAATGTCCTCCCTTTCTATCACTTCAACTTCAACCATCTGACATGAATGAAAAACCTTTGGTAGCCCACACCTCCTTATGAGGTTGTATCAGATCATCCATGTATTTTTTCTCCTTTCTAAGCAAATGCTCTTTCAAATGGTGCAATGTCGGAGGAGGCAAGTTAGGCCCAAAAGCTCCCACGGACTTTAACATGATTTTAAAAGACCTAAGACGAGCCGCATTAAAGGGAATGCCAGCTTGATACCACCACCGAGCTATATTTTGATGCACTTTAGCCACTGCATCTTTGTTGAGGCTTTCTTCAATACACGTTTTCCTTAACTTGCGCCTTCTTTCATCCTTGGCAACCTCTAGAGCGGGATCAAATGTAAGAAATGCATCCATCGGCACCTTCCTCTTTGGGCCTGTGGAAGATCCCACACTGTGTAAGCTAACACTCCCCCCCTTCCTCTTGCCGTTATCGACGATGACCTAGGAACCGTTAGGCCTTTTTCTCTATCTCTAGATTCTTGTACTTGTTCATCTTCAAATTCCTCATCATCGATCTCCACCATGTTCTCATCTCCAAGATCGGGGAGATAATCATCTATAGCTTGTTATCTCTTAGCTATCTTTTGTCTTTTTCATAATCTTTTAGCTCTTCAACCATATCGGGAGGGACTTTTTGACAAACCCTCACATTTTTGCGTTTTCTATCCGTCCCGATTAGATGCTCTTTTTGTCGGGATATGCCACCATTTGTGATCTTGTTAGAAAATATGCACTTGTGTTTATTGGCATTCCCATCATCAACAAATGAAGTATATTTCCATTTAGGATCTTGTCTTCTACCACCACCTACTGATGAAGACATATCTATACCAAAACACATATATGCATTATGCAACAAAATTCATATATTTACACCAAAACATAGTCAATAAGTTACAACCTAAATACAATGAATTTTTTTACTGCTAAAATAGCTACAGTAAAATTCAACCCAAATACAATTACTTTTTTACTGAAATAACTACAGTAAAAATAGCTACAGATTCATATAAATTCATAAAATAGCTACAATATAGTAAAATAGCAACAAATCCATATAAATTCATAAAATAGCTATAGTAAATTCATATATTTACACCAAAACACAGTCAGTTACAACCCAAATTCAATTAATTTTTTTATTGTTAAAATATTATGCTACAATAAAAATTATGCCACAGCCATTTTTACTGTTAAAAATAGCTACAGTAAAAAATAAAAGAAGAATTGGTTCTAACTTAAAATACCAACAATACAAAAAGATAAAAGAAGAACCTTCTCGTTGAGGAGAAAAAAAAGAAAGATGGAAAAAGAAAGAGAAACGACAAAAGGAAAAAACTGGAAAACAAAAGAACAAACAAAGAGAAAGGAGAAGATTTACCTGTTCGCTGCTTGCTGCTTCCGATCGCCGTCGCTCGTCGTCGTTGTCGTCGATCGCCGTCGCCCATCGTCGATCGATGTTGCCCGTCGCCGTCGCTGCGGAGTGGACTACAAGAGTTAGATATCTGGACTTAGGAGAAAAGCTACAAGAGTTAGATATCTGGACTTAGGAGAAAAGGTGAGTGGATCGACAAAACCCTAGCCCTTTTTGATTTCGGGTTTAAGTGGGAAGCGGGTTTGTACCCGAACCCTAACCCTTGCGGTCCTGGAACTGGGGCGCTTGCCTTGTGCTTTGCGTCAGGCGCTGCGGGGCGCTCCCCAGGCGAGCGCTCGACGCAAGCATAGCGCCCCGCACCTGCTGCGGGGCGCTAAGCTACTGCGCCTCGCGCCTCGCGCCCGAGGTGCGCTCCTCACTGCGTCCTTAAAAACACTGGGTTCACGTACACATGTTCAGGGTGTTGGCAACACCAATCCTACTCATAGTCTTCCTCTTTCCTCAGTATTCTATCTTAGTAGTTTTTCCTATAACCTTTTATATGTTAGTAAACTTATAAAATCTCTAAATTGTACAATGATATTCTTTCCCACACATTGTGTCTTTCAGGATCTGGTCACGAGAAAAACGATTAGGACGGAACGTGAGCAGAATGACCATTATAAACTGGAATAGGCGCCAAACATTTAGCTTGTATCGAAAACTTATCAGCTCTATAATACCACTGTCAGCTAGGACATCCCTCTCTCTCTGTTCTCAAGTTGCTTAATCCCTAGTTCAAATCTCTTTCCTCATTAGAGTGTGAGTCGTGTCAATTTGGCAAACACCATCGTGTGTTTTATCCTAATTGAGTTAATAAGAGGGCTGCTAAGCTATGTAATCTTGTTCATCATGATGTATGGGGGCCATGCTCATTAACTTCTAAATTAGGGTTTCGATACTTTGTCAGTTTTGTGGATGAGCACTCTTGTGTTACCTGGATTTATCATCTCAAATCTAGGTCTGAAGTCTTTTCCACATTTAAACTTTTTTATTCTGAAATAGTCAATCAATTCATGTCTTCGATAAAAATTTTCCGATCTGATAACGTAAAGGAAAATTTGGATGGCAACTTCATTAGTTTCCTTGAACAACATGTGATCATTCATCAGTCTTTTTGTGTTTACACTCCTCAGCAAAATAGAGTTGTTAAACGAAAGAATAGATATCTCCTTGATATTGCTGGGACTTTGCTATTCCATCACCACATTCCTAAAGAATTTTGGGGAGAAGCTATCTTAACAACATGTTACTTGATTAATCAAATGTCTTCTTCTGTTCTGCAAGATAAAATTCCTTTCAAGGTTCTATAACCCAACAATGATATCTTTCCGCTTCCTCCAAAGATTTTTGGCTTTCTGTGCTTTGTTCATAATTACAGTCTAAATAAATAAAAGTTTGACTCTCGGTCTATTAAAGGCATTTTTCTTGGCTATTCCCGAAAGCATAAAGGTTACAAGTGTTTCTGTTTGTCACTCAATCGTCTTGTGTTATCTGATGATATAACATTCTTCGAAGATAAACTCGGTCATTCTAGTTCTCCATCTCCATTATCGCCGGTTGAGTATAATTATTTGATCCTGCAAGAGTCATTGGTTACCGGTGATGGTTCATCCGCTGATAATACTCTTTGCGCTACTGGCAAAGACTCAGTTCGATTTAATGACCCAATTCAAGTTTATCATCATCGTTCTGCTCCTGCTCTTGTGCTAACGTCGGCCTCAGCACTACGTCCTCCGCTCGAAGAACTTGAATCCGTAAGTGCACATTTACCCCTTCTGCGGAAGACCTTTCTATTGCACTTCGAAAAGGCACTCGCACTTGTACTCAACATTCTATTTCTAACTTTGTCTCCTATGATCGCCTCTCCTTTACCTTTCGATCATTTGTTACTTCCCTCGACTCATATTTGGTTCCCAAGAATGTGTCAGAAGCCCTGTCTATTCCAGGTTAGAACCAACCGATTCAGGACAAAATAAAGGCCTTACGGCAGAATGAGACTTATGATTTGGTCCCACTCCCACTAGGAAAGCGGGCCGTCGGCTAAAGTGAGTGTACACTGTTAAGTTAAATCCTAATGGAACTTTAGCACGCCTGAAAGCCCGACTAGCTGCTAAAGGCTATTCATAGGTGTATGACTTGGATTACGTAGATACATTCTCTTCAATGGAAAAAATGACATCTGTCCAGATTTTTGTTTCGTTAGCAGCAACAAATCACTGGCCACTTCATGAGTTGGACATTAAGAATGCATTCCTTAATGATATTCTAGATGAAGAGATTTACATAAAGCAACCACTAGGTTTTGTCGCTCAGGGGGAATACGAATGTATGTAGGATGAAGAAATCACTCTATGGTCTGAACAGTCTTCGAAAGCCTGGTTTGGACGTTTCGCATCGGTTATTCAGGAATTTGAGCTTTATCGTGCACAGAAAGATCACTCTGTCTTCTCGCGATTTTAGAATTAGAAACAAATTTTGCTCGTTGTCTATGTGGATGACATTGTAATTACAGGGGATAATGCTTCTGATATTGACAGCCTGAAGAAGTATTCACAGACACATTTCCAAATCAAAGATCTTGGTTGCTTAAAATACTTCCTAGGCATTGAAGTTGCCAAGTCACAGAAGGGTATTCTTCTGTCATAAAGGAAGTATGTTCTGGATATGCTCTCAGAAGCCGGGATGTTAGGATGCAAAAGCAGTGATTCTCCAATGGACGTGAACTCAAAACTACAACCAGACCAGGGGGAGCTTATTGAGGATGTTGGGCAGTATAGGAGATTGCTGGGAAAACTGAATTATGTGACAGTGACCAGACCTGACATCACATTCGCCGTCAGTGTTGTGAGTCAGTTCTTGCTCGCACCAAGAACTACTCACTTGGATGCAGTAATGAGAATTTTGAGGTATCTGAAGAAGGCTTCAGGATAAGGAATTCTCTACTCAGATCAAGGACACACCAGAGTTGCAGGCTTCTTTGATACAGATTGGATTGGATGCCCTTTTGATAGGAGATCAACTACTGAATATTGTGTCTTCTTTAGAGGAAATCTGGTGTCATGGAAAAGTAAAAAGCAAAGTGTTATGTCTCGATCCAGTGCAAAATCAGAATACAGAGCTATGTCAAATGTGACATTAAAGGATGATTTAGATCAGAGACATATTAACAGAGATTGGTCTCTGTTACGTCCCGCTTCCTAAAATACTAGGGGATCGGAACGTGAATAAGCCCACGATTATTAGACTGAGGAGAAATAAGTACTAGACCCTTTCTGCTCAATCTAATACGCTAAATGTCCAGCAATATAATGCGAAGTCACAGGTCCCCGATCACAGTTAGCAAACATATAATAAACAACTCAGAACAAAATGATCCATATCATAGCTGAAATATCATCACAGACCAATGTTACATTAAACACTAGGCGTTTCTAGGCGTCGGACTTGGCACCCAGCACTTAGTCGTCTAAGCGGGCGTCTAAACGGTTTCTAGGCCTTTCTTTATTTTTTATTTTTTTAATTATGATACTTGAAGATAAATATATATATACCCAATCAAAAATACATAAATACTAAAATACCAATACTATTAACTAAATTGTTTGGTTTACCAATTACAATAGCTCTTTGTATGTTTATACTTCTCAACTCAAATTATAAGTTCATCTCAACAATGAAAAACTCATTCTTAACTCAAATTACTGTTACCTTATAAGTTACTGTTAAGTTTAAGTTAACAATAAACTTAAACTTAAGTTTACTGTTAACTAAAATATTGTTAACTTAAGTTTACTGTTTACTTAAACTTAAGTTTACCATCAACAAAAAACTTAATATTAACTTAAACTTAAGTTTAAAATTAAGTTTACTGTTAGTTTAAACTTAACTTAAACTTAAACTTAAACTTAAGTTTACTGTTAACTTACACTTCTTAAGTTTAAGTTACTATTGTTAACTAACTTAAATGGATATTTAAGAAGTACTCTTTACCTTGTTAGTAGTTATAGAGATCGGGGGAGCTCGACAATGTTATAGAAGGCGCTAAGCAGACTAGGCGTTTGAGCGAGCGCCTAGCGTCTAGACCACCGGGCGTACGTCTAGGCAGCGCCTAGACGTTTGACTATTTTTAAATTATTTAATTATAATAATTGATAAAAATATGTATTAAATTCATATAAATTTTCAAAAAAGATAGCAATCTTAGTTCCACAATAAACCATGCATATTTAGATACTAAATAGCCAAAATAATAATTAATAAGGCTAGAGCCTAAGATGTTTTCTTTTTAATTTTTAATTACAATAATTGATAGTGAATGTCAATATTATAAAAAGCTTAGATGCCGGACGGATGTCTAGGCGGATTTCTTTCTTCATTTAAGTGGTAGTCGATGAGGTTTTGCTGAAGGTCGGAGGAGATAGTGAATGTGTTCATATTTGGAGGTTAATGGAGTTTGGAGGACGTGTAGGCTACAACACATAAAATCACAACCAAAGCTTACAAGGTGCAATTCACATAAGCAAACAATGCTCCTCTAAACGCTCGTAAAATCTAGGTGGGCAGCCTAAATACCGTCTAGGCGTTAGTTAGGCGGCCTAGGTACTGCCTAGGCCTAGACGTACCTAAGCGGACTAGGCGGAGGTTTTTTAAAACAGTGTCCTAGACATAATATTTAGGCTAAGCATGCCCTTATACAAAACCGTCCAACTGAAATATTGAAGAAATATAAAATACATCGTTCAACGGGAATGAAAAGTACTGCAAAAGTAAACTAGGTCTATCAACTAACTAAAAGAGATAACTAAGCTTCGACTTGTTCTTCTGCTTTGTCTGCAAAGCACTCCTGCTGAGAATACTCTGGCTCTTGTATGACTACGAACTGAACCTGTCCGAACTCTAAACCTAACGTACATCCCGAGAGAAAAGGAGTACGTCAGCGTGCATGGCACACGACAAGATCCCATAAGGAAGAATAGAAATAGTCGAACGACCAATGTAATAATAGTAATAACAATAGAAGCATACAGCTGGAATTCTAACAATCTAGATGCAATCCACTACTACAATATAACGATCAGAATAATCATACAAGTAACGAGGTCATGTAACTAGCGATCCTATAACAGATCACTAGTCCACATCTCATACAGAGTCAACGCTCATATTATCGGATAACTGACTGTTCACAAATACTCTACGTGCATCCAAACCCGCGAAACAAGTTGAGAGAGGACTACACGCAATCAGATTTTGGCCTGGTCTGAACTCAAGCAAAACTTGAGTGACGAAACGATTCCGAAACAAGACACTGGTGCGAGCTTGGAAGGTACATCAACAACCATATCTGATCACATGAACTAAGACTTTCCATCCTAACTCTTCTTGTTTTTCTAAGTCAACACAACACATGTCTCTAGGTCTTGTACATGACACACAATGCCACTGAGGTCATGAACTACTAACGGTTCTCAATCACAACAAGAAATAATAGATGCAACTGATCATGTGTAATAATATCATGGCATATCACATGATTAAATCTAAGAATTATAAATCATAAACAACTATGAACAGTACGGTGTATGTGAACAGTGGCTGTGAGCAATAACTTTAATATACATATGCATGCAGACCTATTTCATCAGTATCTTACTATTCAGATCTCTAAACTTCTCATAAAATTATTCTAAAATGATTATTTTACCAAAATAAATTCTTTTAATTTATTATAATTATTCTAAAATAGTCTTTAAAATATTTCTTTTTCTTGAAAATAATTCTTATCTTTACAGAATACTATTTATCACAGTATTATTATTTATTACTATTTAATATCATTCGTCAAATAAACCCGCACAGATTATCACATATGCACGTTACAATATATCATAACAGGTATAAAAATTCAGATTTGAGGAACAGAATCTTGCCACCGAGGCCAAGTGCCTGTGGACGAGGCTGCAGTTCCGGTGCAAAGGTGGTGCGACGGGGCTGATTGGAGGTAAGGCGTAGCGAGAGGAACGGCGATGACAGCGTTGCTGGTCGGGGTGGCAACGGCAAGGGGTAACGGTGGCTAGGCTTGGGGCTATTAGTGGTGGCGTTGGTTGTTGGAGGTGGCTGCGGCGTCGGCGAGCAGATGAGGAAGAGGCGGAGATGAGGGAGGGGCTGCAGCGTGTGTAGGGGCGTCAGTGGCAGACATTGGGGCGTTGGAGGGCAGCGCTAAGGTGGTGACGAGGGGAGAGGAGGAGATGGCGGAGGTGAAGGCGAAGAGCGGTGGAGTTAGGCGAGCGGGTGGATGGGGAGGCGAGCTGGGCGACGCGTCGGCTGGAGCGACGACGTTGTGGTAGGGGAGTTAGAGGCAGTGGAGAATCTTGGGGCTGAGGCGGAGCGGCTGACTGAGGCGGTGGAGAGAAGAGGAGAGAGAGGGAGAGGCGGCGGCGGCGGCGGCGGAGGAGGTGGCCGAAGGGGAGAGAAGTAAGGGGCGGAGCTGGTTGGAGTTTATGTCGGCAGTTAGAAGGCGGAGCGGGGTTGAGCGGTAGCGTCGGGTGTCGGGGCTGAGTGCGTCGGGATGAGTTGGGTTTGAGTGGAGAGAGAGAGAGCTCTGATGAGAGAGAGAGAGAGAGTGGGGTTCTTTTGAGGAGGAGAAGGAGGAACACGAGGGAGGGGGAAGCAGAAATTGAGAAGGGATTTAAGGAAGTGGGGTAGGGAGGAGATGAGAGATTACAGAGTGGCAGATTGTTTACAGGTGAGAGAGGGAAAACACAGGGAAGTTAAATACTCTTTTCCAAAAAATAATAATTTAATATTTAAAATATTAGAACATTTATTCAAATTAATATCGAAAAATTTATGGTCATTACAATCTCCCTCCAAAAGGTCCCATGGATCTATATGGCGATAATAAAGCATCAATTCATATTGCTGAGAATCTCGTGTTTCATGAGAGAACCAAGCACATTGAAGTCGACTGTCATGTAATCCGCAAGAAGCTCAAGGACAAAACTATCACGGCAAAACATGTATCGACAGTACATCAGTTGGTAGATATTCTTATAAAACCACTTGGTTGAACACGGGTTGACTTTATTTGTGACAAGCTGGACATGCATGATATAAATGCTCCAGCTTGAGGGAGCTTGAGGGGGGGGGGGGGTGTTAGAAGAGAGTATTAGTTTAGCATTGGTTTAGTCCCACATTACCTATGAGACTAACTTGTAACTAATCTATCTCTATAAATAATAAACTATAGAGTGAGGAGAATACTCTCCAATAAACTCTTTTCGCCAAATCTTAACAATCTTCAAATTGTTCTGCCATCACATGGCCTCCACCACGAACTCTACCTATGACGCCTCCCTTGTTAAGGGCAACCTTTGCTCATCAATGTCGATGTCGCTGTTCACACTTCGATGTTGGTTTTCTCTAGTCTACTGTGAGTATGTGACAAGATTTTGCTCTTTCCTCTTGGTTTCTTGTTGAGTTCTTTCTCAAAATCAATATTATCTGAGAAAGACTTCCATCATGCTATCCGATTACCGTTGTTTCTCCACTATTCTCTCTATTGTGAATTTTTTCTCGCCTATCTGAGAAAGACTTCCATCATGCTATTCATCTGTGAAGAGATTTGCCTCTCTGTGTTTGCTACATCGATCCTTGAGTGTTAGAAGAAAATTATGACCCATCATTAGTTTGAGAAAAAATGTTAAGAGTGGAAATCATCATTGAACGGAAACAAGTTAATGCATAAAAGGTATGCAAAAATATGTTGACTATTATTGGGAGGAAGAAGACATAATTGCAATTAGATTAGCTATCTTTCAAATTTTCAGATTCAATAAATATGCTAGATGTTATATTGTGACTGTACTCGTCCTTCCATAATTAAGCTACCATGTACTGTATATAATTGCTTTTTATCCCTTCATCAATAGAAGAAGTATATTGAAATTTCCCTTCGTATTTCCGATCTATCTTTTTATTTTCTAAATTAACATTGAAATTTAGGAGAAATCTCTCTTTTACAATTCGTTAATTCATAGATAGATTTATTTATAGATGATAGGGGACTTAGTATGGGAAGTTTCGATAGTAGATAGAGAAGAAAGAGGTATATGAACTCCTAAAAATATATAGCTGCATTGCCAATTGCAAAAGATACGGAACAATGAGATTATACCATACTATACTTTATACATGTCATACTATATTTAACATCCCCTCAAATTTATGTTGGGGTGAAAACCGTGAATTTCTATGGTGTATAAGCCTTAATGAAAGAATTGGAGCATATCATAGGACATGAATCCAATGATATTGAAAACCCAAGGGTATCAATGGAGGAAAACTAAGTGTCAGCGAGGTCAATGGCGAGAAATAAGAATTCTTGTACATCAACAAAGAAAATCTTAGTGATAGAGTAATTGAACACAAGGGATAGGGATTATTGTACATCAACAAAAATGATATTATAAATAATGGCAAGGAATAAGAATCCTTGTATATCAACAAAAATAATTGGAATTAGATTAGCTATCTTTCAAAATTTGATATTCAACAAATACGGTAGATATGATATTGAGATTGTACTCGTCCTTCCATAATTAAACTACCATGTGCTCTATATAATTGCTTTTATCCCTTCATCAATAGAAGAAATGTATTGAAATTTCCCTTCGTACTCCTAATGCATCTTTCTATTTTATACATTAACATTGAAATTTAGGAGAAATCTCTCTTTTTTGATAATTTGTTAATTCATAAATTGATTTATTTATTGATGATAGGGGACATAGTATAGGAAGTTTCGATAGTAGCTAGAGAAAAAGAGTTATATGCACTCCCAAATATACATAGCTGCATTACCAATTGCAGAAGAGGAATAATGAGAATATTATACCTTACTATACTTTATTCATGTCATACTATATTTGACATCACCTCAAACTTACTTTAGTGTGAAAACCTTGAGTTTGGATAGGATGAGCTAAAATTTCCATGGTGTCTGAGCCTTAATGATAGAATTGGAGCATATAGTAGCATGAATCTAATGGTATTGAAAACCCAAGGGTATCGATGGAGAAGAACTAAGTGTCAGTGAGATCAACAGCGAGGAATAAGAATCCTTATACATCAACAGAGAAAATCTTAGTGACAGAGCAATTCAACACAATGGATAGGAATCATTATATATCAACGAAAATGATATTAGTAGTCGATGTCGAGGCCATGGAGAGGAGAAGCTCATTGTGCAGAAAATCTCACTGGTTGATGTCAACGCTGTAAAGAAGAAAATCTCATTGTAAAGAAGAGACATGAGTAAGAGTCAAACTTCCGGATGTGACCGTAATGAGTTTATATGAGAGAAGAGTTCGACAGAAGAGGCAAGAGGGCAAGATAATGTTCCTTGGGATGTTGATGGTGAGGGCAAATTGCTGGGTTGGTATGTGATCTGATTGATGATTGAATCAAAAAGAACCATGAATCACGGAAGTGCTGGAGCTGCTAAGAGGAAGCGTGGAGATGAACAAAACCCCTCAACAGTCTCGAGATTAAGAGGAGGGGGTTTGTTGGTTGGGATAAATTGGGGCCAAGTGGAAAAATTATTTCAATGGAATAATTTTATCCCTTTAGGATATTTTGAGTGTGGTAAAGTAGAATAAGTGGGATAATGGGACAATTTGAGCATTTGATTTGACAATTTATGTGAGATAATTGATGATGTGATATCTTATTAAAATATAATTTTATCTATTAATTACTTCTAAATTAACTTATCCAATTGGTTTAGTATATTATTTAGTATATTATTATAATATAAACATTATTTTACTTTAAATTTAAATATAATATTATGACGCCCCTGGGTTCACACAAGGCTGCAGTTCAAGGTAAAACCAAGAATGTCAAACCTGTCATGTACCACACCGTGTAATAACATATTTCACCATCATAATTACTATCTCTCTAGTAGAGTCAATAAAAGGTGTAGGTACAAAAGCAGGAAAAGATAATACGAAAACCAACAGATGAAATAATAGAGATCAAAATGATATCCCATCATCTAGCATACTGAAGTACAAATCAATGTCTGAAATAAATAAACTGAGGTACTCAATAAGTCTCAAATACAGAAAATATCTGACAAGAGGAAATAAGACACACAGCCTTTATCACTTCTAGAATAAAACTCTCATATGTCTAAACAAAAGTCTACAGTGGAGCTCAAAGAAAAATACAACTAAATGGACAGTTGAAGCTAAAATACATCGCCATCAACCTGCGACTCTCCGGGCTCCTGGTTTGTTACCTGAAAGAGGGAGGGACAACGAGCGTCAAAGCGCTAGCGAGCAACATCACAACCAACCCCAAGGGATAGGGCTCGTTGTATATGAAAATACAGTTAACACATAAAAATATAAAATCATTTATCCTAATAATAATGGGTTTAGTACTTAGGAAATTACAATACGAGCATAGGTACGTCGAGCGAAATAATCCAAACAAGGAAACCCTCATATATATAACTTGTATCTCAAATTGTAAGTCCCTAAGCACCAAACCCGGAGTCTAATACACGAACAATAAAGAAAAGAAAAAAACAAACCCATTTCTACCGATAAACATAGTCATGTCAAAGCCACAATAAGTGTCACGTCCAGCCTAGGTAGCTATCATGTCCCAACCTCATGAATATGTCATGTTCCAAACTCGAATATGTGTCATGCTCAAGGTTTAGCAAATGTCCAACACATGGACTAAATGATATGCATGTCCAACACATGGACTGAAATGATAAGTGTCCAACACATGGACTAATAGTAATGTATGTCCAACACATGGACTATAAGTAAAGAGGTGCAACTGTCGAAAGTATATGCGGAAAGATACACATATCCTAAACTCGCACGTGTCTCGATGTATAGGTCTAAACATGTGTTAAAAGTTAACTCACATGTACAGATAAATCACTAACATTGTAAACTAGTGTCAAATAATCGAGGCGACCCCGAAAAGCAACTCAAACAGATCAAGAATCTGTAAAACACCTTATAAGTCGACTCATGTGTCGACTGATACAATCAGTCGACTCATTGGTCGACTGATAAGATCAGGCAGAACAACCTCAGCTCACCAGTCGACTGATCGGTCGACTGAGGAACTGAGAAAACAAAATCAGCCCGTCAGTCGACTGATCAGTCGACTGATAGCTAAAAAATTCAGCCCGTCGGTCGACTGATCAGTCGACCGAACGACTGCAGAAACCTGTTTGTGCAGTGATTATTTACAATACTATTTATCTAAAATCATCATCATAAATCCTAAGCATAAAGATACTGATTTTAACATATATGTACTAAACTGAAATGAAAGATCTACATGTAAACATTTATCAAAAACCTTAAACACATAAAAACATGTTTGATACGTTTTGAAATCAATAAATCATGAATTAACTCTTGCCAAACATTTGCAGATGTAGATCTCTTTAATAAAACGTTGATGATTTTTTTATAAACTGAGAAGCTCAATATTTCACATCATATACCATAAAGATTTATTCTTTGTACTAAAAATACGTTTTAGGCTCAATAAAAACTCATTAAAACTCAATAAATTCGTGTAAAACAAAAGGGACAGAGTTGGGCGAGATGTTACTCGCCTCAGGGGTGATGAAAAGCTCCTGGATCTGAGAGAGAGTGGTTTCTTTCGCTGCAAAGTGAAAATCTTGACAAAAATCCTCCGAGTTCTCCCCAAAATCACCAAGAACGAACCTAGGGTTTGAGAGAGGAGAGAGGGGGCTAGGGTTTCTCAGATCTGATGATGAGAGGGGGGTTTTCGGGTAGGGGAGATCATATATGAACAGCTAGACCCGACCCAAAACCCGAACCAATCAAAACAGATCCAAAACCTGAAAAAACTGGGAAACAGCTCGTCAGTCGACTGATCGGTCGACTGATCCGGCAGTTTCTTGTTTCGTGCATGTTTTGCTTATTTGCAAAAACCAAAGCACAAAACTCTACACACATACCCTCATATCATCTCAAATAACTTGTTATCATGTCCATCTATGACCTCAAGCTATTTATCACAATAATTCACATATATACATAACAAAAAAACGGGGTTTTACATTCTCCCCCCTTTAAAAGAATTTCGTCCTCGAAATTCGGAAATTATATTTAAACAAATAATAGTACTCTAGACAAGCATATAACGATATTTATATTTAACAATACAGGATGATCATATTCCCACTCAACCCTTAATCAAATGGAACTAATACGTCGGGCGAAAAATCCAAACAAGGAACCCCCCATATATATACCATGTGTTTCAAAAGGTTAAGAATTGAGCGGAAATATCCTCATCCTAGCGTTAAATCTAAACATAATCACATAATTACTCATGCACATCAATTAATTCACTTCCTCAATAAATGCAGGAGGTAGCGCTACATATCATCTTCGCGCTCTCGAAAATCATCTTCGATGTCCACACTTAACCATCTAAAATGTAAATACCCCTACTTAACCCCTAACTAAATGGAACAAGTACATCGAGCGAAAATCCAAACAAGGAACCCCTCATATATATACCATATGTTCCGAGTACTTAGGAGATAAGTGGTAATACTCTCATTTTAGTGCTAAGTGTAAACGTTACCATAATTGAATCTATAAGCCATATATAAACTATACAAAAAGCTTTAATTTACCTGCTCAAACATGTGTGGATAGTCGCGACGCATGTCCTCTTCGCGCTCCTAAGAAATCTCCTCAAAACCTCTTCGGTTCCACTGAATTTTCAACAAAGGAATCACCTTGTTTCTAAGCCTCTTGTCTTCCCTGGCAAGTATACAAACTGGAATCTCAATAGTAGTCAAATCCTCCAGAAGTTCAATCTCTGGTGCATCCAATACTCGCTGCTGTTCCTCATCATGCAAGTGTTTCTTGAGCATAGAAACATGAAATACATTGTGTATACTAGACATCGATACTGGAAGATCTAGTCTGTATGACACAGCTCCAATGCGCTCCAAAATCCTGAAGGGTCCAATATACCTCGGTGCAAGCTTTCCCCATCTGACGCTCGCAATCTGTCTGTCTTCGCAAAATAGTCAATACTAATATGGTAGGACGACAACCAATCCATTCCAAGGATGACATCAAACTCGGACATATGCAACACTATCAAATCGACTATGAACTCGGACTCGTCTAGACTGATAGTACATCTCCTACAAACGCTCTCCAGAAGCGATATCTCACCTAAAGGGGTAGAAACTGATAAAGGGGTATCTAATGGCTGAGCTACGAGCTGATGTCTAGTCATAAAATCATACAAAATAAAAGAATGCGAAGCTCCCGAATCGAAAAGAATACAGGCGGGAAAGGAATTCATACGGAACGTACCCTCCACAAGTGCTCTGCTGGCACCATGATCACGGGGAACCACTGCATATACTCTGCCTGTGGCTGAAGACTGCTCTACTGCTGGTGCTGGAGAATATAGGACAATCTGTCCCTGTGGAGCCTCCTGGACTGCTCGAACCTGCCCCTCTGTCCTCTGTGCTGCTGACGATGCCTCAAGCCTGTTCTGCTGGCCCTGACCTCTGCCCTGCTGTCGCTGCTACTGCTGGTTCGGACCCCTGCCCTGCTGGGCTCCTGCTGGTGCACTACGATACTCTGATGCCTTGTGTCCCATCTTGCGACAGTTATAGCAAACCCCCTGGAACTTGCGTTGTTGATGCGCTCTCTGATCCTGTTGGGGCCCCTTCTTATGAGGGCCTTACTGCTACTGTTGCTGGGATCCAGAAAAAGGCTTCTTGTTCTTGCCCTTATCCCCTGTCTGCCCTGTCTTGGTCTTCCCTTTCTTGTCCTTCTGAAACATGACAGTTTCAATCTCCTGTGAGGTGGCGGCTTCTGCTACCTCTTGAACTGAATAGAACTTCTTCGAGACGAGGTATCGACGAAGATTAGGGCGGAACCCTGCTAAGAACATCTGAGCCTGGCGCTCTCCTGTCTGCCACATACCCGTGAAGTGCAGCAACTCCATAAACCTGCTCTCAAAATCTGCTACTGACATATCCCCCTGAGTCAACCGGGACAACTCAAGCTCCTTCCCAATCCGTGCTGCAGAAGAAATATACTATCTATCGAAGAAATAAACAAAGTCCTCCCATGCGAGGGTCATCCGGTGCTCTGGAGTGAACTGGAGCCTATACCATCTCCCGATGTCTCCCTTCAGACTGTAGGACGCCAACCTCTACTTCTGGACTGAATCCATATTAAGTATATCGAGGATGTTACTCACATCCTCCTTCCACTTATGGGCTGCAAGAGGATCTGCTGATCCCTGGAACTCTGGTGCTCTCATCTTCTGGGACCTCTTAATCATACAGAAGCAAGCCTCCTGTTCTGTAGCTCTATCTGGGACTGCTGGGGGAATAGCTGTAGGTGCGACCTCTGGGGGTCTCTCACTGATAGGAACTGTTGGTATCCCTTACGGCTGATCTGCTGGTGATGGTGGTGATGTCGGTGGTGCGATATGACTCGCCACAAGCTCCTCAATTGCTGTCATCCTAGCTACGATGAGAGCCATGAGATCAATGAGATACTGGGGAGCCTGCTGTGTCTGAGGTGGTGCCTGCTGTGGCTCGGGTTGAGCTTGCTATGGATCAGGTGGAGCCTGCTGCGACTCCGCCTGTCCAGCTTTCCGAGTATGAGGTCTATCACGTCCTGCCATCTCTCTGATCATAAGAAAAACAAGAGTTTATGAGTCAAAATAGACATATACACATACACAACATATCACAATATGATTTTCACAACAATTTAGTATTCACACAAATACTTTAAATTTACACAAAATAGTTGTCATAAAAAAAATATCCTTAAATTTTTAGATATACGCATATATCGTCCTCACTCATGCTAGGAAATCCTTAACGGACTCTATACATGAATCCTAAGAAACTCTATCCTAGCTCCACGACTCGATACAGGATGATCCTAAGGATACTGGAACTAGAGTTCTGATACCAACTGTGACGTCCCTGGGTTCACACAAGGTTACAGTCCAAGGTAAAATCAATAATGTTAAACTTGCCATGCACCACACCGTGCAATAACATGTTTCACCATAACAATTACTATCTCTAGTAGAGTCAATAAAAGGTGTAGGTACAAAAGTAGGAAAAGATAATACGAAAACCAACAGATGAAATAATAGAGATCAAAATGATATCCCATCATCTAGCATACTGAAGTACAAATTAATGTCTGAAATAAATAAACTGAGGTACTCAATAAGTCTTAAATACAGAAAATATCTGACAAGAGGAAATAAGACACACAGCCTTTACCACTTCTAGAATAAAACTCTCATATGTCTAAACAAAAGTCTACAGTGGAGCTCAAAGAAAAATACAACTAAATGGACAGCTGAAGCTAAAATGCATCGCCATTAACCTGCGACTCTCCGGGTTCCTGGCTCATTACCTGAAAGGGGGAGGGACAACGAGCGTCAAAGCGCTAGCGAGCAACATCACAACCAACCCCAAGAGATAGGGCTCGTTGTATATGAAAATACAGTTAACACATAAAAATATAAAATCATTTATCCAAATAATAATGAGTTTTAGTACTTAGGAAATTACAATACAAGCATAGGTACGTCGAGCGAAATAATCCAAACAAGGAAGCCCTCATGTACATACCTTGTATCTCAAATTGTAAGTCCCTAAGCACCAAACCCGGAGTCTAATACACGAACAATAAAGAAAAGAAAAAAAAAACAAACCCATTTCTACCGATAAACATAGTCAAGCCAAAGCCACAATAAGTATCTACCGATAAACATAGTCATGCTAAAGCCACAATAAGTATCACGTCCAACCTAGGTAGCTATCATGTCCCAACCTCATGAATATGTCATGTTCCAAACTCGGTTATGTATCATGCTCAAGGTTTAGCAAATGTCCAACACATGGACTAAATGATATGCATGTCCAACACATGTACTGAAATGATAAGTGTCCAACACATGGACTAATAGTAATGTATGTCCAACACATGGACTATAAGTAAAGAGGTGCAACTGTCGAAAGTATATGCGGAAAGATACACATATCCTAAACTCGCACGTGTCTCGATGTATAGGTCTAAACATGTGTTAAAAGTCAACTCACATGTACAGATAAATCACTAACATTGTAAACTAGTGTCAAATAATCAAGGCGACCCTGAAAAGCAACTCAAACAGATCGAGAATCTGTAAAACACCTTATAAGTCGACTCATGTGTCGACTGATGCAATCAGTCGACTTATTGGTCGACTGATAAGATCAGGCAGAACAGCCTCAGCTCACCAGTCGACTGATCGGTCGACTGAGGAACTGAGAAAACAAAATCAGCCCGTCACTCCACTGATCAGTCGACTGATAGCTGAAAATTCAGCCCGTCGGTCTACTGATCAGTCGACCGAACAGCTGCAGAAACTTGTTTGTACAGTGATTATTTACAATACTATTTATCTAAAATCATCATCATAAATCCCAAGCATAAAGATACTGATTTTAACATATATGTACTAAACTGAAATGAAAGATCTACATGTAAACATTTATCAAAAACCTTAAACACATAAAAACATGTTTGATACGTTTTGAAATCAATAAATCATGAATTAACTCTTGCCAAACGTTTTCAGATGTAGATCTCTTTAATAAAACGTTGATGATTTTTTATAAACTGAGAAGCTCAATATTTCACATCATATACCATAAAGATTTATTCTTTGTACTAAAAATACGTTTTAGGCTCAATAAAAACTCATTAAAACTCAATAAATTCGTGTAAAACAAAAGGGACAGAGTTGGGCGAGATGTTACTCGCCTCAGGGGTGATAAAAAGCTCCTGGATCTGAGAGAGAGTGGTTTCTTTCGCTGCAAAGTGAAAATCTTGACAAAAATCCTCCGAGTTCTCCCCAAAATCACCAAGAACGAACCTAGGGTTTGAGAGAGGAGAGAGGGGGCTAGGGTTTCTCAGATCTGATGATGAGAGGGGGGGTTTTCGGGTAGGGGAGATCATATATGAACAGCCAGACCCGACCCAAAACCCGAACCAATCAAAACAGACCCGAAACCTGGAAAAACTGGAAAACCGCTCGTCAGTCGACTGAGCTCGTCAGTCGACTGATCGGTCGACTGATCCGGCAGTTTCCTGTTTCCTGCATGTTTTGTTTATTTGCAAAAACCAACGCACAAAACTCTACACACATACCCTCATATCATCTCAAATAACTTCTTATCATGTCCATCTATGACCTCAAGCTATTTATCACAATAATTCACATATATACATAATAAAAAAAATACGGGGTTTTACAAATATGTTGTACTATAATTACTAATTAATATTATTAATTATTATATTATATTATATTATATTAGCATGCTATACTATATAATTATTAATATAATATAAGATCAATATATTTAATATAATATTTTAATAATATAATATTTAATATAATACATTATTTTAGTTATACAAAAATATAATATGTTATACTATAATTACTAATTAATATTATTAAGTATTATATTATATTACATTATATTAGTATGCCACATTATATAATAATTGATATAATATATGAACAATATATTTAATATAATACTGAATAATATATTATTTAATTTAATATATTATAACATAGTATCATAGGATATAATGTATTGTCTAAAATATTATAATATTTTACTTTATTCAATCTAATATTTTTTAAAATATTATATTATAATTAAAATATAATATATATATATGTATATATATAACATGATAATTACAATAATATATATTAAAAGGTATCATATTATAGTATAATATATTATATTATTTCAAAATATATTATTATATTATATTATATCATAATATTTTATTAATATTAGTAATTATTATATTAAATTATAATAGTATGTCATATATATAATAACTGATATAATATATAAACAATGTATTTAATATAATATCTAATTTAATATATTAGAACAGAGTCATTGGTTAAAATTTACCGCATAAAATATTATAATATTTTTTATTCAATATAATATCATTTAAAATACTATATTGTAATTAAAATGTAGTATACTATTATATGATAATTACTATGATATATAAAAAAGATCTAAAATGTATTATATTATAGTACAATAATGTACTTATTATACTAATATAATATAATATAATATAATCACATAACATGATTTATATTATATTATATTTTATAATTTAATGTAATATACTAACTTATTTATTAATTTTATTATGTTATATTGTATTATACTATATTATTATATTGGTTTAATATAGTACACTATAATATAATTGCTACAATAAAATATCAACTACATTTAATATAATATATTACATAACAACATATGTTATTAAAATATTATATAATATTATGATAAATATGTTGTACTATTATATAATATAGTATGTGATATTGCATAATAATATATAATAAATATCATAAAATAAATTATATATATAAATTAAACTATAATAATATTTTATTTTATTACATGATAATATAATATAATATATTGAATATATTATTACTTTATATTTTATATATCATTTCATATATTTATAATATAATTAGCATGTATTAGTTAAGTAATACAAAAATGTTTGAAAATTATCCCAATTGCCTTCAAAGTGGAACAAAATTATTCCAATATGGAGGATGTGGTAAATTTTTACTATTAGGATAAAATTTTTGTATTTGAGTGGGGTAATTTTACCCCAAGTGGTAAAATTGTCTCACTATTGTTCCAAAAAACCAATAACACAAAAAAGTATTATCCTTGTTCCGTTGTCCGTATGAATAACGCTATGAAATAGAATCCTCAAAATTATCTCATTATCCCCCCAAATGTCCCAATGAATAACTCCCTAATAGAAAAGATAGATGTCTCTAGGGAATTTATAACCGAGAAAAATTGGACGAAAGAGGGAAATTCCTTTATATTTCTTCTATTGATCAAGAGAATACTGATTTATAAGGTACATGGTTGCCTAATTTGTAAGAACAAATATACTTACAATATAATATCTACTATATTTGTGGATTCTCAATATATGAAAGATAGCTGATATAGTTCCAATTATGTTTTCCTACTTCCAACAATAATCAATACATTTTTGCATGTGTAATGCCTTGACTTGTTTCCTCATATATCCCAACATCGCTCAATGAGGACTTTCACTCTTTAACATTTATATCTATTCTAGTCTTATAACCTTGTCCCTATGTCCTATTCTTTTAGGCCCCGTTTGACAAATGGTTAAGGAAGAGGGGTTAAAAAGAACGATTAATATACTTAACCAATTCGATAATCTGAAGGACCAAATTATTAACCTGTTAAATAAGTTTTATTTTAGTCCTTGTGATCAATTTTAGTGTTTGGGAATAACAATGATTTTGACTATTTTCTTTATAATTAGAAAGGTTAACTCTTAATCATTCTAAATAGGAGTATTAGTAAACCCCTCATTTTGAGGGGTTAACTCATTTTAATCCCTCTAGAGGGGTTAGCTTAACCCTTCTATATTTTTTATGTTTGGCAAATTATGAAGGGTTAACCCATTTTAACTCTTGTATAGATTTTTTGTGTTTGACGGGTTAAGAAGGGGTTAAGTCTCTTTAACCCCTCATTTAACCCTTTGCCAAACGGTACCTTACAAGTTACCGCATCATGTTGTTTGTGTGATGTTCCATGTTAATACTTCTCAGGTCTGACACAAAACTTCCTAACTGGAAAGAAAAGGATTTATATGTTGAAAACTTGGAAGTTTTTTAATTTATTCTTGTAAATTTGGTTCTCCCTTACTCTGTACTGCTCATACTCTCCCATATACACCAGCACACAACTAGCAAGATGTGAACGCACACTGACTCGGACACAAAAAAGAGAATGCATACACATCGATGCTCATACACTCAGGAGTAAAGATGTATTTCATATTACATTTTTCACTCCTGATGTTTTTGGGTTATAATGTTATAATAGCTACAATAGTTTATCACTTCTGATGAACATTCCTTTGTGAGAACATAGTAGTTTCTAACCAGTATTTCCCTTTGCAGCACCATCAGCAACTAGCAATGGAGGGGAATGTCAGGGATCTGGATCTTGGCTTTCATCAGAAAAACGGTGCATTTGCTACTCATATGCCAATGGCCTTTCGTGTTCAGCCAATCCAGCCAAATCTACAGGAGAACAAATAGTAAATGCATTCATCTTTATCAGTATTTCTCTCTATTGGCATGTATGATACCTATAAGATACTATTATGGGGTTGATTGAGCTCGATAAAAGGACATATTGTGTGCTCATGAACTTATTTGACTTGGCTGGAAGTGTTAGTAGGATGACAACATATTTTTATTTTGCTATATTGTCTTTATTAGCATCATTTTCGCTGAGATTGAACTTTACATGAAAATGCAGTTATGGTTTCAATGCGCAGATGCTTTGAGATATTTAATTTGCTTATTTGTATGCAATACGAGCCAGGATTGAAAAGAGAGACAAATACCTCTGTCTTGTGTCAACTTCTCAAGGCTCGGTACCCATCATTTGGCAAACATCCATATATTTTTCCCTTTGTAAAGACTTAGGTCTACGCGGACAGATTTGCTGACAACTTGTAGCTGTTTCCCTCATTAGATTAATAATGTTCTAGTTTCATTGATTATCTCATTGAGTTTTCTAAAGAAATTTAGTGCTTGGAAGTTATGTAATCCCTTATACTGGTTTGATTGTGCCTAAATAGCTTCAATATAGAAGATTTTATTAGATCATTTGAATCTAAGAATTCATGATCAGGAACTGCACTAACAATTTCCCTGAGATTAATGTAAATGGAGTAGGAGGCTATGGGAAGGTAACTAACTTGTAGGCTTCTGCTTTCAGAAAGGAGAACATATGCTAATTTATGAGTTCATGCCTAATGGAACCCTGAGGGAATGTTTGTTAGGTTTGCTCTTAAATAACAAAAACCATATATTCTTCTCTCTTCATTTTGCCTTCACTAAAAATTTTCTTTTATTTTTTCATTTTTCCCTGTAGAACAAACTAGTGTTGAACTGGAAGGCCATATTTCGTGTTGCTTTTGACTCAGCTCAAGGAGTTGCTTATCTTCATGAACATGCAAACCAACCAATTATCTGTAGAGATATAAAATCTACGAATATCCTTCTTGATGAACATATGAATGCAAAGGTTGCAGATTTGGGGCTCTCCAAGCTAGTGTCAGACAGCGAAAGAGGTCAATATACTACTCAGGTCAAGGAGACGTTAGTGAGTATTTATGTATAGTTACATACTTATTTCCCTAATTTCTGTTTTATGGCATGAATCGGTGTAGCTATGTTCTGGATATTTTTTGCTTGCAAGTATATATTAATTTTTAGTTATATTTTATTTGTGAGTTATTAAAATCATATGTATTTTTTGTCATATCCTATTCATATCCATTTCGCAAATATCCGATTAATATTCGTATCCAATTCTTTAATATCCGAACCATAACCACTTCTGTTTAATGCTATATGGTAATGCTTTGTTCTTACCGATGAATATCCGAACCGCATCCGTATCCGTTTTAAGAAAGTGAATATGGATATAGTTAGTGTCATACCTGAACCGTATCCGAACCAAATGCACCATTACTTAATTGTCATAGAAAGAATATTCTATCTTTGATTGCTATGGAAAGAGTTTTAAACAATTAAGAATTATTTTAAAATTGAAATCTATATAGCAAGTTTAATCCTATATATAGGGTCATATGTAGCCTCATGAGAAAAACAAGAAATAGAGAAATAGAAAATTAAAAACCTATCTCTCAGTATTGCTCCTCTTCGGTAAAGGATGGATTTCAGTTGAAGGCTTTTTCTACTTGAAGCTATTTCATATTAACCTTGTGACAGATTATTAAAGAAATTTGGAAAGCATTTCATGCATTCTTCTAAACTTTAATTAATTTTTATTAATCTACACGATATGCTAATTCCATTGCATTGTATGCATGTTCTAAAAAAGATGGTATCAGAGTAGATTAAAAATCTAATTTGTAGTAATTTAATCAGATTAAATTATCATGGTTTGATCTAAATTTTTGTATTATTTAATTGGATTAAATTAAAATTTTGATGAAGATCAAAAATTTTGATTAAGATCAAACTTTTTGATTAAGATCAAAATTAGGGTTCGATTACTATTCTCGGGTTAGATCAAAAGATAAATTAAAGAGTATTTTAATTTGATTAATTTTTATTCTATATCATGATCTTAGGGTTCTTGATTAGATTTGATCTAATTAGAACTTTAAATTTTTGTAATCACCAACCAAGTAGATGGTGGTGCATTGGACGGCTGGCAGAGGAGGAGGCATGTGACGCCCCTGGTTTCACACAAGGTTGTAGTCCATGGTGAACCCAATGATGTCAAACCTGTCATGCACCAACATTGTGCAATAACACGTTTCACCATCACAATAATATCTCTCTAGTGGAATTAACAATAAATAAGTGTAGGTACAAAGCATATAGAATAAGGTAATACTGCAATGAACATGATAAAGGAAAGAGATATCTAAATACTCATAATCATGTTCCAACTGAGTAAAATGAAGTACAACTGACAAACTGAATCAAATATAAAATATCTCGATACATAGAGTCAACTGAATAGAATACTAAGACACACAGCCTTTCCAAAATGAAGTACAACTCTAAATGTCTGAAAATAAACACTAACTACAGTGGAGCATGAAATAACTACTAATATAAATAATGATAGGCGCTAGGCCGAAACTCCATCAACCTACGACTCTCCGTGCGCCTAACTCGCTGCCTGAAAAGAGGAAAAATAACGAGCGTCAAAGTGCTAGCGAGATCATCCTAACGCCCCCAGGGAAAATGAGGTTAGGGGTATATATATGAAAATACATGTTAATACATATAGATATAAAATTATCTATCCCAAACTAAGCGGAGATTGATATTTATAAATCCACAACATAAGAATGGGTACGTCGAGCGAAATAATCCAAATAAGAAAACCCTCTTGTATGTACCTCATATCTCAAATTGTGAATCGCTAAATACCAACTCCAAATTCTATGAGTAAATCAATAAATGAAAGACAGTACAATACCAAACCTCATCCAATGCCAATCCTGTCAAACATCTCACACTACCCTCAAGTAGATGGTGCAATCACAAATATAAACATTCGATAAAATGAAGCTCGCATGAAATATGTCGTATAAGACACCCTCAATAATATACATTACTCTTAGGTAACTAACATGGGAGCATGAATGCAATCTGTGTAATGTTCTATCTAAATTAACGATACTTTTGAAAGGCGCTTACAATATCGTGTGGCATCAACTATCTTACTCAATCGCTCTGCGGAAATAGACATATCACCCTATTCTGAAAAACTATGATGCATATCGGGGTGTAGTCTGCCATGGTCTCATTTTAGCATGCCAACTAGCCATCCTGAGTGTAGTCTACCGCGGTCTCATTGCGATATACCAACTAACGCACTTAAGCATCCAACAATCATGATATGCAATATATATGTCAATCTCTACATGACCAAACACAACATATGCTACGTACCACCAAATGCTCGTACGAACGCATCCCATTGCATGTACTCCAATGATCAAGCAAAGTATGTGTCTCGAAATGCGGACCCTGATCTCGTGTTCACAATCAACTCATATAACAACGACGACAAAAACACAAATTCACAATGATTGGTCTACGGGTAAACACACCTTGGTCGACTGGGTGTATGTGTAAAACATGCATATGCAAAAAGGACCTGATCGGTCGACCGATGTTTGGGCTTCGGTCAACCGACCAGAGACAATTTGCCAGGTTTCTGTAATTTGTTTCGAGTGACATGTAGATCTGTTTCTATCTCTTAGAAATTGATATAATTCAGATAAAACACAATATAAAATCTTGTTTAATGATATTAGGGCTCAATCATCTACATGAAACACATATATCAAGTTTAATTGCATTATATTAATTCTAGCATGACCGTGTTCATAAGAGACATCATGAAAACCATGAAATCTCAACAAAAACTCATGTTAAATTTATTTTAGAGCTTGAATCTAAAACAGAGAACCCATTTATAACTTTTTAAAACAAAAAGATCGAATCTTTGTATCATATACTTTAAAAGAGAAAATTTTCATACTTAAACTAGGTTTTAAGGCCCAATAAATTCAAATAAAGCTTAATAAAACCAATTAAAAACGGGGATGTGGTTGTAGGAGATGAAACTCGCCTCAAAATGCTGCTGGAAAAGTCAAGGGTGTAAGAAAGCAAGTATTCTCTCACCAAACGCCGACGATCTCGTCCTCTTCTCGGTATTTGCTTCACAAAGCTCTGAAAATTCACCAAAATATGCTCTAGGGTTTTTGAGGGGAGAGGGTGGCTTCTAGGGTTCAGAAATATGATGTAAAAAAGAATTTTTCGTGTAATATATCCGTATATGTACTAACAAACCCGAACCAAGGCAATTAAAACCGAAACCAAGTCAAACTGGGAAAACTACGTTTGACCCCGTTGGTCGACTGACCACAAAGCGTCGATCGACCGATTAGGTATCATCGGTTGATCGATCAGCTTGAGTCGGTCGACTGACCAGAACACAAAACTATTTACAGTTTGTGCATGTGTGTGCATGTTTGCATGTTTTTCACCCGTTTACTCTCGTATATGCACTTAATCGATCTCAAAACGATTACTAACATGCTCATTCATCAATAAATAATATTTATCATGATAAAAACTCATTTAATATTATTTTTATAATATTTTAAAATTTATAGGGTTTTAGAAGGCGGCTAGGGCTGCGATTTAATCACAAGCAATAACAAAAAAATTCTTGGCGACCTTGTCAACAGTGCGTTTAACTGGTGGACGTGCCGGAGACTGGCTACCGGCCATAGCGGCAATTCTGCCGCAACTGCCCGATGAAGGGTGGCGGTGGCAGTGCCCTAAACGCAAACCTAAACCCAACCCTAGAGCTGGTTGGAGAGGGAGATGAAGTTTTGGGTAATTTTCTTAATAGATTTTGAACCTAAATTCACTCACAATTAAGTTTAAGTTAAATGGGTCTTGACCCGCGGATATTTTAAACTTGAAACCCAATTCTTATTTGAATAGTTCAAACGGGTTGGACCCAAATCCGAACTTAAACCGGACCCGTGTATCAAAATTGGTTTTGAAAATTTTAAAACTAGTCTGACCTTCAAATAGAACCCGAACTCAAAACCCTAATAATTTGAATTTTATTCTAAAATTGTTATCAGACTGACCCAAAAACTATTCTAAAGTCTACTAATAATGATAAATTTGTTGTAAAATTAATTTTAGTCCCCCTATTTGAACCTGAAACTATTTTTAACCCATCTAGTAATGGTTATTTTCTGTTTAATGCCTAACAGTTGCAGAATTTATTCTGAAGCTCATATGCATGTATAATTTATTTTATTTCATTAAAAAGATTATTTTACACTTGTTGAATTAGTAAAATTGATAGTGTATCATTGTATTTACGGAATATGTGTTTAAATTATACATGTGATATGGTTGCATTGTTTTAAAACGTTCAATTTTAACTCCAAATTATTCTAAATTTCTTTTATTAAATAAAATAGTTTATAATTTATTAGAATTGACTGTTATTGTTTTCTCTCATGTTCTCTCAATTATAATAAATAATAAAAGTTGTATAGAAGTGTAGATGGATTAATATTTAAGAAATATAAATCTAAAGGTCTTTCATCATAGAGTTATAACTTGGATAATAAAGTTTTAGCTTATCTGATGCCACAAATGATATGGTTTGTTATAAGTTATCATCTAGTTATATATTGCTTAAGGATGTCAAGTATTGTATGTATAATGGGACCACTTGACTAAAATAGTTAGTGTCACCTAGTTTATATAAGATAACTAGATTGATGGGTTAATACTTCATTGATGCCTAGGATGCTTGCTAAAATAGTAGAGTCATGTCATACATCAAAGACCAAAACTAAAGGAAAGTCTTTAATCATTAATGATTGAATAGACTCTTTCTACCTTGTTTAATTATATTCGATCTTAAAAATCTTGAGGTTTATAATTAAGCTTGGACTTTTTGTTCACATTAATGATTGTGCAACAATAAAATATAAAATTGAGATACTTATATTATTATATTCTGCTTGCCTAGGATGACTGAGTCTAGTCTTTTTGCTAAGCTACTTGATTATTGAAAACTTGTTGGACCGAATTATGTCAATTGATAAATAAATTTGTTTATTGCCCTTATTGCTGAAAAGTTGGCAAAAGTTGTCAAAGAGGACGAACCTGCTAAACCTGATCTTGATACAACAAAATATGAGATTCTCGAGCATGATGAATGGGTTGAACATAACGAACTTGCAAACTGGTATATCATGACTTCTTTAGATCCTGCTCTGCAAAAGTGGCATAAAGGAAAGAAGACTTGGAAGGAGATCTTGGAAAGCCTTATGGTTTTGTGCGAAGAACGAAATTATGCTGCACGTCAAAATGTTATAAGCGGGATGATGAACACCAGGATGGATGAAGGTACATGAGTTTAGGCCCACGTTCATAAGATGATAGGGTACATCAATGAATTGGAGTCCCTGAGAGCCAAGCTTGATAGTGAATGAAAAGGTGATGCAATTTTTGCTTCACTTCATCCATCTTTTAACCAGTTCAAAGTGAATTTTAGCATTCAACAACCAAATGCCCCTTTGTCAGAACTGAGCAATATGTTACAAAGGGTTAAAAATATTATGAAGCAAGATAAAGCCATTGTGATGGTTACAGAAACTACTAGGCTATCTAGCTATAAAAAAGAAAGTTTTCTTATAAGAAAAAGCCAGCAAAAGGAAAGAAAGTTTTCAAGGAAGAAAAGCGGGATCAAACTGGTGATGAATGCTTCTTCTGTAACAAGAAAGAGAATTGGAAAAGGAATTGTAAAAGTTACCTTGTGTCACTGAAGAAGGATAAATCTTCTGAAGGTGTATCATCTCAGTACTTGGTAGAGACTAATGTAATGAGTTATTATGCTTATACATGATGCGTGGATTCTAGCTCATCTTTACATATTTGCAATGCTTGCAGGGGTACAAGGAAAAATGAAAGCTTGAAGATGGAGAGATAACCTTAACAAGAGGGACCGGAGCATTAGTTTCAACATTATCTATAGGAACTTACTTTTTGTATTTGAATAAAGGGTATTTAACAGAACTAAAAGATTGTCTTTATGTGCCATTTTTTAAAAGAAATTGGATTTCTATTTCTAAACTTTGTAAAAATGGATATTTTATTTTATTTGGTGATAAATCTACTATAAAGTTTTGAAATTCCATTATTGCTCATTGTAAAGTTAAAAATGACATATATTATATATCAACTGCCTTAAATTTTATGCAAATGTTATTGAAGCTGATAACTCTCTTAAATGTAAGTTGGATCGAAGTAATCTAACTTAGCTTTGGCACACAAGGTTAGGTCATGATAGTATTGATCGGATCAATATGATTGTTAAGGAAATGCCTTTAGATATTCTAAATGTTGAAAATTTTTCCACTTGTGAACATTGCCTAAAAGGTAAGATGACTAAATTACATTTTTCGAGAAAACGTGCTAGAGCTAAAGGTATTCTTGACATTATACATTCTGATGTATGCAGTCCTTTAAATGTTAAAGCAAGAGGCGGATATTCATATTTTGTAACTTTTATAGATGGTGCATCTCAATATGGTTATATTTATTCAATGCATCATAAATCAGAATATTTTGAAAAGTTCAAAGAATATAAAACAGAAGTTAAAAAGAAATTTGATAGAAGTATGAAAATCATTCGATCCGATCAAGGTGGTGAGTACCTATCTAAAGAGATAAAAGATTTATGAAAGAAAACAGAATTATTAGTAACTTGATACCTCTCGATACACCACAACATAATAGTGTGTCTAAAAGATGGAACTAAAACCTATTAGACATGGTTAGATCTAGGCTTAGTCATTCTCAAGTTCCTACTTTCGTAAGGGGTTTTGCATTAGAGGCTACAAACTATTTGTTTGATAGAATTCCTACCAAACTAGTTTCATCCACTCCATATCAGATATGGACCAAAAAGAAACTAAGTGTTAGACACCTAAAGGTTTAGGGTTGTCCTGTTCATGTAAGAAAATAAATGATGGATAAATTGGAGTGTAGAACAAATAGAGGCCTATTCATATGCTACTCTAAAGAAAATACTAGGTATTATATTTTTATAATCCCAGTGATTAGACAAAAACTATTAGTAGAAATGTGTTCTTTCTAAAGGATCAAATTGTTAGTCAAGGATCTATAACTCTAGAAGAAGAATCATCTTCTTCAATGGGAGGGTTATTTGATCCATGAATGTAGATTCATTAACTAAATCTATTGTTGATGCACCAATTATAATATGGAGATCAAGTGAGGTTATTCATCCACTTGTACGCTATAGGCACCTCGATGAAACATATTTGATGAAAAATAATGAGGATGGTTAAGATCCTAGGACTTACAAAGAATCTATGTATGATATAGATTCTAGTAAGTTGGTTAATACCATGAAAGCTGAAATGGACTCCATGTATCATAACAAGGTATGAACCTTTGCTGATCTACCTGTTGGATTAAAACCTATAGAATGCAAATGAATATTTAAAAGAAAACATAGAGTTGATGGATATTGTAGAGACATATGAAGCTCACTTAGTGGCAAAAGGCTATACAAAAAAAGAAGGTATTAATTACGAAGAAACCTTTTCCTTGGTTGTAACGTTAAAGTCCATTAGGATCATTTTAGACATTGCCGCATATTATGATTAAGATATATGAAAAATAGATGTCAAAATAGCTTTCTTGAGTAGATATCTTGAAGAAGATAATTACATGCCCAACTAGAAGGTTATGCATGTAAAGATCAAGAAAGTATGGTTTGCAAATTGATTAGGTTAATTTATGTACTTAAACATGCTTCAAGGAGTTAGAATATTCATTTTGATGAAACGAATAAAGAATAAAGAATTTGATTTTATTCAAAATCCTGGAGAAGTTTGTGTGTATAAGAAACAACAAAATAATTTCATTGTGTTCTTTGTGCTTTATTTTGATGACATACTACTAATTGGGAATGATGTAGGTACGATGTCATCGATTAAATTATGGCTTTCAAACAAGTTCTCTGTAAAAAATCTTGATCAAGCATCCTATGTTTTGGGTCTCAAACTCAATAGAGATAGCGAAAAGAGATGTATAGTATTGTCACAGTCTACGTATGTGGATAAGATCTTCAGAAGATTCAGCATGCAATATTTTAAGAAAGAATTACGTCCTACTAGATTTGAAATCTCACTCTCCAAGGGAAAATGTCCTAAAACTAAAGAGGAGATTGAGCATTTTAGAAGCATACCATATGCTTCAGCGGTTGGTAATTTGATGTTGTGTACTAGACTTAGCATAGCATATGTTGTTGGCCTTATAAGTATATTTCAGTCCAATCCTGATGAGAACATTGGACTACAGGAAAGCTATATTTAAATATTTGTGTAGAACTAAAGACTATTATTTAGTTTACGACGCAAATGACATGAGCATCGAAGGATATACTGATTTTGATTTCAAATCTAATCCAGATGATAGGAAGTCTATATCTGAATATGTTTATATCATCAATAATGGTGCATTTAGTTGGAGAAGTGTTAACAAAAATGTCACAGCTAGTTTACAACCGAAGTAGAATACGTAGCTGTGACGCCCCAGGGTTCACACAAGGCTGCAGTTCCAGGTAAAACCCGGATTGTCAAACCTGCCAAGCACCAAACACCATGCTACGACATGTTTCACCATCACAATCATTATCTCTCTAGTGGAAACAATAAATAGATGAAGGTACAGATAGGTAAATAATCGAAATCGAACAACACTGAAAATATACACAGAAGAAGCATAAGAAATATTAATAATGAGCCCAACTGGAATGAAGTAGATATATCTCTGAGTCTGAACTGAATCTCAAATACAATGAGTCAAAAAAACAAAGTCTTACAATAGCTCTCAACTCTATGAAATAAAATACCAATCTAGAGTCTGAAAATAATCAACTACATGTAGAGTTCTGTAATAACTACAAAATATAATAAATAGATAAACAGACAACTAAGATGTCCCATCAACCTGCGCTCTCTGGTCCTGCTGATGGCCCTTCTTATGAGGACATTGATGATGCAGACCCTTACCATGCTGCTGGGGTCTCCTGAGCCTCTAAATTGTCTCTTTCCTTTTCCTTTGTCCTCAGACTGTCCTGACTTACCATTGTCCTTGCCCTTGTTGAATATGGCTGTATCCGTCTCCTGAGCCATGGTAGCATCTGCCACCTCCCGCACTGATCGAAACCTCCGAGATACTATATATCGACGCAACCCTGGACGAAGTCCTATCAGGAACATCTGAGCCTATCGCTCCTTTGTGTGCCACATGCCGGTGAATCTAAACAATGACATGAACTTACTCTCAAAGTCCATGATAGACATATCTCCCTTCTCTAACCGAGCCAGCTCTAACTCTTTTCCGGCTTTCGCTGCAGCCGAAACATACTGCTCATCAAATAGATATATAAAAGTCTCCCATGAAACCGTCATCCTCTACTCTAGGGTGAAACGAAGTCGATACTATCCTCCCGCATCGCCCTTGAGGCTTAAAGCCGCTAGCCTCTGTTTTTGCACTGAATTAACATTCAGCATATCCAAGATGTTGCTCACATCCTCTTTCCACTTGTGTGCAGCAATAGAATCCGTTGAACCAAGGAACTCTGGTGCTTTTAACTTTTGATACCTCTCAACTAAACGAAGCCAAGCCTCCTGATTAGCTGCTCCGTCATCAACTGGTGGTGTCGGTGGGACCACTGGTGCCCTCTCTGGTATTTCATCCCGAATAGATGACTCCTGAACGGGTGCCTCTTCATGAGCGGAAGTCTCTGGAGGAACCTAGGCTGCTAGCTGTTCCTCAATAGCCGCTATACGAGCTACCAATGGTGCTATGAGATCCATTAAGTACTGCGGAGCTTGTTGTGGCTCGGGCTCCCTATCTTCCTGCTCAACTCCCCGAGCACGAGAAACTCGGCGTCCACGACCTCTTCCAAAGTAAAGATTTTTACGCAGTACATAGGATCTCAAGCATGAAGCATATAACATATACCAATAATTAAATCGTATCACATATATCTCATATCATGCTTTATTAGTCAAGCAAATAGTTCATAATAATAAAAAAAATTGTAGATTTTTTGCGTACATATATATAATACACCCTCACTCATACTAGGGATTCCTAGCGGACTATATACATGATCCCTAGGAAACTCTATCCTAACTCCACGATATGACACAGGAATGATCCTAAGGATATTAGAACTAGAGCTCTGATACCAACTGTTACGCCCCAGGGTTCACACAAGGCTGCAGTCCCAGGTGAAACCCGGATTGTCAAACCTGCCAAGCACCAAACACCATGCTACGACATGTTTCACAATCATAATCATTATCTCTCTAGTGGAAACAATAAATAGATGAAGGTACAGACAGGTAAATAATCAAAATCGGACAACACTAAAAATATACACAGAAGAAGCATAAGAAATATTAATAATGAGCCCAACTGGAATGAAGTAGATATATCTCTGACTGAACTGAATCTCAAATACAATGAGTCAAAAAAACAAAGTTTTCAATAGCTCTCAACTCTATGAAATAAAATACCAATCTAGAGTCTGAAAATAATCAACTACATGTGGAGTTCTGTAATAACTACAAAATATAATAAATTGGTAAACAGACAAGTAAGATTTCCCATCAACCTGCAACTCTCCGTGCGTCGGACCCGCTGCCTGAAAAGGGGGGAAAACAACGAGCGTCAAAGCGCTAGTGAGATCATCACTACCTCTCCCCAGGGAAAGGGGTAGGAAATATATAGAAAATAGAGTCAGTACATACATATATCAAATCATTCATATAACTCTCTATGAATGAAAAACAAATAATCAATGATAAATACCCTAATCTCCAACATAAAGAATAATCATCTCATCTCGAACTACGTTCGGGTGACTTGCTCTTAATATAAGAGGATATCAATAATTTCTAAAATAAATATATCTGCCGTTCATAACAGGTGTATCAAAATCTCAAAGGAAATATCCTACTTGCTGGCAGTCTATCATGGAAGAAAAGCTTACAACTAATCAGTTATCTATGTGTGCATCATCTTGTGCTATAGCGATACTTTTGTAATGCTCGTTACTTAATCGCTCTGCGGCAATAGGGTTTATTATTCTCCTATTCCGGATACATGTAACAACGATACTATTATAATACTCTTACTCAATCGTTCTACAAAAAATAGGTTTATTATTCTTCTATTCCGGATACATGTAACAATGATACTATTGTAATACTCTTACTCAATCGTTCTGCGGTAAATAGGTTTCATCTCTCTATTTCCGGATACGTATAGAACAACATTATTCATATGTGTTTATCAAATTAATGTTGGCCTTCTTGTTTTGATGATGATTTAACAAACAATTTACATCTAATATTATTTGTCTAGTGTTTGTGTTTTGTTATTTTTTATAGACAAACAATATGTTGGAGGATGGATGGAATTGCGTATTCACGATCATATCCAATGGAGGTTGGCGGAATTATGGAGTGAAGCCATGTAATTTAAGTTGAAGATCCAAGTTCAAGCTTTATCCGCAAGATTACCAAGTTGAGCTTAATTGAAGATCAAGATCATAGCTTTGGTAACTTAGTTTAAGTTTTATATTATGTGTGTTAAGTACCTTAAGCTCAATATCATATACACACACGTATTTGGTTTCTATATATATATATATAGTTATATATATACATACATGGTTTTGGGTTTTCATGTTTATAAATATGAAATTACATATTTCATATTTATTATTGTGATTTGGTTTAACTACTTAGATATGAAACAAATATATTTTCATATACATACTCCTATGTTTAATTTTCGAATGTATTTGTGAAAATATCATATTCTCAGTTTATAGACTTAACAATTATTTTATACATCTTTTATTAAGTCTACAAAATTATTTTGTATTGTTTCAAAACATGGTTAAGCTAAATTGTCAAAACTCATATGTTCATATTTTCATGTTTTGGACTATTTTGCAAAATGATGATATTTCTCATTTGGGATGTCCTTTTTAAAAACCAGTTTTTGTAGCATGTGTATTATCATGTTTACAATCATTTCCCAAAGTTTTATAATTTTTGGAATTTATTTGATATTTTTAATTAGTATTTTAAAATCAGCAAATTGTTTTCAAACCAGTTTTTATTTAGTATCGGTTTGCGGTCGACCGCCACGGTCGACCGCCCTGAGTTCAAAAACTCAGAATGTGTTTTGTTGGCTCGCGATTGACCGTGGCGGTCGACCGTATGCAGTCCAGAGAGTTTCGCGGTCGACCGCCGCGGTCGACCGCCGATTTGACCGTTGGACTCCAACGGCTATTTTTTGAGCTGTTTTTCTGGGGGTTTTGTTTGTCATTTGCTTGGGGTTTTTGCTGAAGTTTTAAGTGGGTATAAATACCCTATTACCTTCAGCTCTCCAAGCACCCATGAGAATGGTTTAAAATTTTTTTAACAAGGGTTTAAGTTTTAGTTTTAAGTTTGGGTTTTTGTTTACAAAGGAGGAAGCTTACATTGCAAATTGAGGGATTCATTCTCAATCGTCTTCATCATCTCCTTTGTGTTTATAGAGAAGTTTTCTAACTCTTTTCTCCAGTAATTTTATTATTGATTTTCATATTCTTATTATTGCTAGTTTGCTATTTGAGTTAGATTTGATTTCACTCATTGTGTACACACACCCACACGAGCTTATTGTATTTTCATACATAATATATTTGGGTTGGTGAGAATTGTAACAATTGAGTGTGAGTTTTCATTGTGTTCTCATCCATATTAGAGAACAATCATTTGTTGTATTTGTACTTATTGTGAGATACACTTTGTAATACACTTGTACACCGAGAAGAGTGTGTGGTGAGAGTCGGGGATCGTCCCAAGAGGAGTGGCGTCGGTTGACAAACCTAGAAAGAGGTTGTAACCGAGCACTTAAGGGAGACACGGCTAGGTCCAATACTTTTGAGGGTGTAGAGTGGGTTTGCAAGAGTGTGAGTTGTAGAGTTTTCGGTTAGCTAGAAAACCGAGTGTGTAGAAGTTCTGGCTTTAAAACCGGATTGTGATAGTGGATTTCTCCCCAGGAGTGGGGAGCGGAGACGTAGGACGGAATGTCCGAACTTCGTGATCATTTGAGTGTGTTTGAGTTTGTCATTGGCGTATTTGTTTATGCATTTATCTTATATCGCCAATTGCCTATTACTCTTGTATATTTTGCCCTATCACTTTTGTAGTTTGATTATATCACCATTGTGTTAGTTTATATATCCTTACATATATTTTTATCATATAGGATATATCTCATTGTTC
Organism: Asparagus kiusianus; assembly: GCA_022839385.1. Taxonomy (NCBI): domain Eukaryota; kingdom Viridiplantae; phylum Streptophyta; class Magnoliopsida; order Asparagales; family Asparagaceae; genus Asparagus; species Asparagus kiusianus. Next base: position 123,176 of record BQKN01067131.1, read on the forward strand.
ATATTGCTTATCCTAGCTCATATATCTTGTTGTATTTCATACTTACTAGGATAACTTGTTAATTAGTTTTAATTGGCATAAAATCGGATTAGATTAGCAATAGATCCTAATCACCCCCCTCTAGGGTCTAACAATTAACTCATGCCGAAAGTGTGTCAAACTAACACAATCTAGCATATATGCACAAATCTCGGTGTGCGTGTCCACATCTGAAGTTCACCATCATTCCAGGTGTTAAACAATCACTAACATCATAGTCTATCATCATTAGATCGAGAAATCCACTCGACAAAACAAAACCAAGCCATATAAACATGCACAACCAAAACAGACTAGCGGTCGACCGTAACGGTCGACCGCGACGGGCTGCAGAGACTACCTCGGTCTCTGTCCTGCACGCGGTCGACCGTGGCGGTCGACCGTGAACCCAAATTCTAGTTTTTTCAGATTTTTTTGTGTGTGTCGTGTTCACATCGTGTTTTTTTGTGATCCAAATATGATTAAACCCTCATAATCTTGCATACAAACATGTTACAGCAGATAGAAATATCTGAAAAACAAATTAACATATATAACCATGATTTTATGCATTGGATTCATATTCAAAACCTTAAAACATGCATAAAAGCTCAATACAATGAATCAAACTTCTTTCTTTAGATTAACCACGTTTTAAAATCATATTCAGGTCTTAAATACTTCTGTAAAATCGTTCTCAACCTTTTTAGCATGAAAAGACATAGTCTCTTTACATATAATACAAAAGAAGTTGACTTTATTCATAAACTAGTCATTTAGGCTCTACAAAACATGTTTAAAACTCTTTAAAAATGTTTTGAAAACTAGGAGGGGGATTAGCAGAGATGATACTCGCCTGGGGTTGTAGGAAGAACTTGTTAGAAGCAACGTCGAAGGAGATCTCCACTCCAAAAGCCAAAAATCAACAAAAATCTAACTTGAAAACCTCCAATCTTCTCCAAGAAATCAAATTAGGGTTTGGGGGGGGGGGGTTGGCGGCTATTAGGGTTCTTAGGAATACTGATAAAAACGTGAAAAACTCATATATATATCAGGGGAAAACGGATATGGGTCTAGAAATCCGAAACCAACTCAAAACAGGAGAAGAAAACAATCTGTAGGTTTCACGGTCGACCGTGGCGATCGACCGGACTGCGGTCGACCATGACGGTCGATCGGACTGGAATTTTCCAGCTCCGCATATGCTTGGCTATTTGTACATGTTTCGACTCTTCTCTCTCTCATGTATGAACTCGTTCATACTCAAAACACATGGTATTATTCTCATATATCATTTAATAATATTTATCATACTAAATATCCACATATCATAATTAATCACATATTAATTTATATTATTCATAAATTATCGGGGTTTCATAGGAGCAGCAAGTGAAGTCAGAAAAAAGGAGCGTGGATAAATAAGTTTGTCCATGAGTGATGCGGCATAAACATGTACCAAAAATGTTACAAGTGCACAATCGTGTGAAGTTATAGTATAAAGATATCAATCCCATGAGGAAGGTGTTTTGTAGGAGAAAATATAAAATCGGTTCTTATGTTGTGTTCGTGACAAATAGGAGTGATGAGTGAATGTGATTATGAAGAGATTAAGAGAGTGAAAATGATAGTGCGTAAATAGGCACAAAATGTAAGTGAGAGTAAGTGTGACAATGAATGAATGATTTTCACAAGGAGAGATGAATAAAATCAAGAATCAAAAAGAAAAATTAAAGAATAAAAAGAAAATTCAAGAAGGTAAAGATGACGGATTCAATTAAAGATATGGGTAATCTAGAATTGAATCCACTTCTTAGAAAATGATGATTCCGTAGAGGGTTCTAGCCTAAAGGCGAATCAAAGAAAATACAAATAAACAAAAAGAAAAACTAAACCCAAGAGGGTTCTAGCCTCAAGATGAATAGTGTAAGAAATTAGAATCTAACTACAAAATAAATTATAAAATCTAAACTACAAAATAAATTACAAGAATTAAATACAAGAAAATAAATCTACTCTATAAGCATGAAATAAATCTAAGACAAGAGTGTTCTAGCCTCTTGGCTATTTAAACAAGAAAATAAAATCTAATTACAAGCATGAAAATAAATCTAAACTAATAAGCAATAAAAGAGAAATAAGAAAAACAAACCTTCAAATTAATCTCCATCTCCATCTTCATCTTCATCATCCAACAAAGAGAAGAAAAGAAAAATTTAAAGTGGTGAACAAATTCTTTTATTAATTGTAACAAAAAGTTACAAATTTGGAAGGCCTTCTCAATTAAGAGTAGCCCTCCTCTCCAAATAGAGTTACAAAAATTTTTACACCCCTAGCCTCTCACTCTCTACCCCTATTTATTATAAAGATCAGTGAATGAGAGCCTTTGGATCAAACTTGAGCCCCAAGAATGCAATTTCGGACGTTGATGAATTCTGGACGACTTCACATCGATACAAGCATCGATGCGCGCATCGATGCTAGCATCGATGCTCCAATAAAATTTTTAACTTCACGGTTGACTTCATCTCGTCGAGATAGGTGATTTTCATATATTATATGTTAAATTCCGCCTTCCGGATTGGGAGATATCGTCGTTTCTTTGCAGCCAACTATCTTGAATACATTTTTTTCATATTTAATTTTTTTTATTTTCTTCGGCTTCTACATTTTTTTTATTTTCTTCGGCTTCTACAGGCCACTCGGCTTGATTCTGGGCTTGGGCTTTTTTGGCTCTTGCTTGTGTTCTTCATTTAATTCATAGGTTTTTGTTGAGAGATGGGAGTTTGAGATTTATTCTTCATTAACCTGCAATTAAAAGATAAAAACGATTATTAGTGGTATATTTATTCATATAAAATAGGTAATGAGGGTATAAAATTGTAATAAAAATGTGATTACCAATGAGCTTGACATAGCTCGTGCAAGTGTATTTCTTATTCCACTGTTCTACGATAATAGCAAAGTTGTTACTCAAATTAAGCAACTGAGGGCTGATTAGAAGTCAAAGCAAATTGAAAGGAAATACCATCTCGTTAGAGAGATTCACAACAGGAAGGGTGTAGTGGTTCAAAAGATTGCAACAATAAATAAGATTGTAGATCCTTTCACAAAACCATTGTAGCAAAAGTATATGACAGACATTTAGAAAAATTGAGAGTTAGGATAGTATCTAATTGGATGTGAGGGTAAGTGGAGATTGCTAGAGTAGTGTAATATGTCTGTGCACATCCAATACATTTTATGTAGTATTTTTTGAATATTAATTAAGTTTTATTATTGCACATATTACTTGGATATCTTTTATGTAATTGTTATATTATCCTTAATTTTTTTTGTTAGATCGTGCATTGTGATGGCTATTTGCTTAGAGATATGATCTAATTCATAGGTTTCTTAAATTTGTACTTAACATATAACTAGTAAAGAATAGCTTTGTTATAATAAGTTATTATGCATGAGACAAACATGTGAGATATCGTGGTGGGTCTCAGCTACCGGGCATGAAGATTCTTCGGGTGTATGTTATAAGTGCATATCTTGATATGTATAGCACTAGACCACATTTGGACTCTCTAGGACGAGTCATCTAAGAGATAGAGAATTTGAATTGTTACATGGTCCCTTTGACTTGATGATATTATCATTCCTGATTTGATAATTTAATATGTTTTGATATAATGGTTAAACTTGTTTTACAAGTGGTATACAAACTATAATGTTAGGTTGCTCGATTTCATTTTGAAAAATGATAGATATCTAGATAGAAACATGTATGCTCATAGAATCCGGTATGCATCAAAATGAGTTAATTTATTATGCATATCCCATGAAGGTATTAAATTACCGTTGACGGGTGGTTTTGATTTTCTTACAAAAAATAAAATATTTTAATGTTTCAAAATGATTTTTACTTATATTCATAAGAATTGTAATTTTAGGCATGTGCAAATAAGTGATTTGTCCTATTCAATAAAGTTACCTAAAATAAATCGATAGTGGAGGAGACTAAATATAAGATAATATTTTTCACGAACATTTAATGACATATTATGGAAGAGCTTTTATGAACTGTTGGTGGATAGGGATTTGATTGTTAATTTAAAATTATTAATTTGATTAATAATTAGTTCTTGATATGGGGCCCAATTGGTCTCACCAATGTCATTAGAAAAGGTTCATTAGAATATTCTTTAATTATCATGAAAAGAATATTCTATCTTTAATTGTTATGGTAAGAGTTTTAAAGAATTAAGTATTGTTTTGAAATTGAAATATAGAAGGAAGTTTAATTCTATATATAGGTTTCATATATAGCCTTATAAGGAAATAAGTGTAAAACCCCGAAAAATTCTATAATAAATATATGTGAATTCTTAATAGTAAATATTTTCCCTTATGATGAATAATCATATATATATACATATATATGCCATATGAATGTAATTATCTGTGTTTGAGAACCTAACAAGTATTTATAAGTGAGAGAAATCGAGTGTTGTGGCTAGCGTCTGTAATGCCCAGCAGTAGGCATTTTTGTGCTGCGTGGTCGACTGACGCGGTCGACCGTGGCGGTCGACTGACGCGGTCGACAGTGGCGGTCGACCGACGCGGTCGACCGCACAGCGGTCAGAGAGCTTCTAGGTTTTGTTTTCTTTACGGTTTTGGTTTTGGGTCTTTTGGGTTTCGGGTCCGGTTGGGGATTCAATATATATTCTAACTCAACCCAGGAGAGCCTCTCTTCACCTCAGGCTCAAAACCCTAGCCCCCATCTCTCAAATCTCAAACCCTAGCTGGATTTGGTGCTTAGGAGGAGATCTGGAGTATTTTTTTAGCGGGATTTTGGATTTGCAGCGTAGAGAATCAACCTCCTGCAGATCTAGGGCTTTCGTCAACACCCAGGGGGAGTAATTTCTCGCCCAACCCCCACCCCTTTCGTTTTCATGCCAAGAACTTAGTTTTTATTGGTTTTTATGGAGCCAAGTTCGTATTTTAGAATAGCTAATAGATTATTATGGCAGAGAATATGGATTTGGGATTTTATCTGTTTTAAAAACTCACCAACGTTTTCTGTTAACAAATCTAGATCTGAAAATACCTAGGAAAGGAGTAAAAACCCTATTTTTATTGTTAACGATGAGTAGATCATGTTTATACATTTATGGGATCTTGGTGGCAAGTTTTAAAGGTTTATATTCGCATTTTTACTGATTCATGACACCTCTAGAAGTTAGATTTTGTTTAACAAAAATTTTGTTTCAGGTTTAAGCTGACAGAAACCCAGACTTGGGTTTCTGTCCGCTTGGCGGTCGACCGGATCGGTCGACCGCTGAGCTCGTGTTAGGGCTGCGGTCGACTGCAGCGTTCTGTCGGTCGACCGCAGCGTTCTGTCGGTCGACCGCGAAGCCGCAGCGGCCGACCGCCAGCCGCGTATCAGAGTGCGGTCGACCGGTGCGGTCGACCACCGAACTCTCTGTTGCAAATTCCCAGTTTTATGTATTTTGAGTATTTTACTCTTGTTCGAGAGTTTGCCTGGGTTATCTAACCTGGGTTAATAGTCCCACTATGTGCCCATGCATGATAAGTGACCTGGGGTATAAATTTGGGACTTATATACTGATTTGGTTGTGAGATTGATAAGTAGTTTTTACTACATGTATCATAGCGATCTGTTATTATTTTCCACAGTCCTCGTGTTGGACTATAATCCATAGAAGTCCTCGTGTTGGACTATAATCCCTCTCAGTCCTCGTGTTGGACAGTTGCCACTTATTCCATGAGTTTGGAAATTTCAATAGTTAGTTCTTGTTTCGGACATAGTTCTTAACCCTGCATGTGACTATTATACAGCACTTCACGACATGATAATTATACAGATTTTGGTATAACACTTATATAGATTTTGACATGATATTCATGTAAGAAACAACATGATGTTCATGTTGGCTATGTCACAGTACTGTAATTATACTCTGGTGTTTGTTATATTTCTTCCATTATTGCTACTGTACTAGAACCTTAGGTTTGGTATTTTGGGGTTTACAAATTTGAGATATAAGGTATATACATGAGGGTTTCCTTGTTTGGATTATTTCGCTCGACGTACCGATTCTCGTGTTGTAAATTTCTAAATACTAAAACCCTCTTTCGTAAGATCAATGATTTTAGATCTATTATATATTATCTGTATTTTCATATACAATGAGCTCTTTTCCCTTGGGGTTGGTTATGATGTTACTCGCTAGCGCTTTGACGCTCGTTGTCCCTCCCCCTTTCAGGTCACGAGCTAGGAGTACGGAGAGTCGCGGGTTGATAGCGGACCACTTTAGTGTTCAGCTTTACATTTTAAGCTATGTATTATTTTCTTTGGGCTCCACTGTAGTTAATGTTGGACATTTGAGGACTATTTCATAGATGTTGTAAAGGCCGTACGCCTTATTTCCTTCACTCAGACTTGTTGTATTTGAGACTTGTTAAGAACTCCAGTATTTCATTTCAGACATTGTCTTTGTATTTTCTGTATGTTGGATGATGAAATATTATTTCGATCTCTATCATTTCATCAGTTATCTCTTGTATTATCTTTTACTTGCTTTTGTACCTACACCTGTTATTGACTCTACTAGAGTGATAGAATTGTGATGGTGAAACATGTTATTGCACGGTGTGGTGCATGGCAGGTTTGACATTCTTGGTTTCACCTAGGACTGCAGCCTTGTGTGAACCCAGGGGCGTCACAATAAGAAACAGAGAAATAGAAAATTGATATATTATTGAACAAAATCAGAAAGTGTTTCAGGCATTCTTCTAAAATTTAACTAATTTTAATTAATCTACATGATATGTAAATTTTAATGTCATGTTTCCAAAACTTCGTTTGTAGGAAATCCAATCATGAAAGGATTGAAAAAAAAACTTAATTGATATAAAATTCAAGTGATTGGATTAACTTAATCCCCCTAATTCCTCTTCATGTCGAATAATATGAAGGCTTAGTCAACCAGGTTGACCATAATCCCCCTTTTTACGTAATCACAAATATAACATGAGGTAATTTGTGAGAATTAATTTTAGAAAGACTATGATAACTTTGTGTTAAGAACTGCAGTCGAATAGAAGAGCTGAAGATTGTGCACAGGCATGAAAACACTAGTATGACATGAGGAACTGAAGCTGAATCTATTTGGAGGAAGGGTTAATGTGCAAAGGCACCATAGCATGTGCTTATGATAAGGAAGTGCAGAGTTCAGTTAGACAGTTACAAGCTGTTAGTTAGTTAATTCTGTTTGTTAGTTAGTTAATTCTGTTTGGAGGTTGTTTTACTGTTTGTGCACGTGCACGTGTAACTTGTAAGTGAATCAGTGAGGAGAATTGTATCTGAGACATATAAAAGAGAAGTTGTAATACTAAAAACATTATGAATGAATAAGAATTGTTCTCCTTTTCTCAATCTTAATTTCAATCCCTCTTCTGTTCATATTCTCTCAATTCTCACAATCTTTTTCACAAATTCCCTATCATTAGTATATTTTTGAGCTGGCCATGGCTAGGAACAACAATTCCAGGTTCAATAGAGGAACAAGGTAATTCCAGGTTCAATAGAGGAACAAGGTCCTCTCAATTGGTATCAGAGGACATCGAAGCTGAGCCAAAGATGAAGGGTTCCTGGGTGATCAAGATGAGAATTCAACGGAAGAATTGACTCAAAGTGGCAGAAGTGGCAGATTCGCTAGTGATGCAATTATTCAACAAAACTCCTTCATTAAACAGCAAGGTTCAATCAATCAACAAGTATCATCAAGGTTGGACGATCTTTTTTCTCAATTGCAATTCTTGGTTCAAGAATCCAAGAACTAAAAAAATCATAACCAAGGGATCTTGGGTTTGGGACCAAGAAATAAGAATCCAATCTTGAGTTCAGGACCAAGAGAGAACAGAGATTCAAGCAGGAAGGATTATGAGCACACTCACAGTTCTCAAAATCAAGAAGATGCTGAATTCAATGAAGTGTTCAGATCAGCTAACAGCATTGGTAAATTCTCAAACCAGAAAAACTCTTTTTTCAGTAATCAGAAGCTTGTGCAGCCGAAATCCTTGCGTTTAGACTTCCCTTCTTTTTTCTGGGAATGAGAATGTTATAGCATGGCTGGAACAAACTGAACAAATCTTTGATTATTATGAAATCACTAGTTATGAATGGGTTAAGGTTTGCTCTTTTTATTTGAGGGATGAAGCCCTACAATGGTATAGATGGTTAACCATACATATTGAGAATTATAACCACTGGGAAATTTTTAGGGAAGAGTTAATTACTAGGTTTGGTCCTAGTGAACTCTCAAGTCCTTATGACACATTTTCTACCATGAAGAAAACTTCAATCATTAGAGAGTACTTAGGAAGGTTTGAACAAACTCTGGGTTTTTTGGATGAACAACCTTCTAGACGATACATCTTAGAAAGATTTATTGGTGGACTCAAGGATGAATTGAGGTATGAAGTGGAAGCTGCTAGGCCTAATTCTCTAAGAGGATCAATATCATTAGCTAAATTGTTTGAGGATAAACAAAGAAATGAAAGGAAACCAAGAGGCAACTGGAATAATTACAATTCACGTGGTTCTTCAATGAACTCCTCCTTTAACCCTTCAACTAAAGATAGCTCTCGACCATCTCCTCAATTCAAGAAAATGACCCCTGATGAGATACAGAGAAGGAGAAGTCAAATCTATGCTTCACTTGTGATAAAAAATGGCACAGAGGACATCAATGCAAGGGAAAGCAATTGTTTATCTTAGAAGGAATTTTAGAAGGGGGTGCAACTGAAAATGAAGATAGCTGTGAAAAAGATAAAGAGGATTCTCTGGCTATAGAGTTAGCTGCAAGCTTGGTCAAAGGAGCCCCTTCCATTTTAGTACAAGCTCTGAGTGGAATTAATGCCTCTCATACCATTAGGGTGGTAGGTTATTACAAACATTAGGCAATCAGTATTTTAATAGATTCTGGATCAACTCACAATTTTATCAATGCTAAATTAGTTAAGAAACTGGGTTTGACAGTGATTGAATCTAACATATTCAATGTGTTGGTGGCTAGTAGGGAGTTAATCAAAGGAGATGGAGTATGTCAAGAAGTGTTGCTGGATTGCCAAGGGGTGAAAATCCATGTCAATTTGCTGGTAATGCCTATGGGGGGCAGCCAAATTGTCTTGGGAGCAGACTAGATGAAGACATTAGAGGATATCACTTTGAATTTCTAGAAATTATAGGTGACTTTCATGAGTGAAGGTGTAAAGAGAACATTACATGGAATAGTTCCAGAAGAATTACAGGTGGTCAGTGCAAAACATATTGATAAATCCTTTAGAGATGAAGGGGAAGGGTACTTAATTCAACTATGCAGTGTAAATTTGCAGGAATCAAATACACAAGTCACCACTGAAGAATTACGTGCTGACATGCACCAACTCATCCAAGAATTTTAGATAGTTTTTTAAGAGCTGCATCATCTTCCTCCTTACAAGAATATAGACCATAAGATTCCATTGGAAGAAGGGACTAAGCTAGTCTGTATTAGGCCATATAGAAATGTCCATTTTTAAAAAGAGGAAATTAAAAAATAGATGGAAGAAATGTTAAAAGGTGGGGATTATTAGACCCAACAATAGCCCTTTTTCATCTCCAGTGGTAATGGTAAAAAAACATAATGGTAGTTGGAGAATGTGTATAGATTATAGATCTCTTAACAAATCCACAATCAAATATAAGTTTCCTATTCCTGTTATTAATGAGCTGCTAGATGAATTAAATAGCACTCAGTTTTTTTACCAAGTTTGACTTGAAGTCAGGGTACCACCAGATTAGAATGTGTGAAGCTGACATACCCAAGACTTCCTTTAGAACACACAGTGGACATTATGAATTCATGGTTATGCCATTTGGCCTTACAAATGCCCCTCAACTTTCCAGGCTCTCATGAATAGTATCTTCCAGAAGTTGTTAAGAAAGTCTGTACTGGTTTTTTTTGATGACATTCTAGTGTACAGCAAGAAATGGCAGGATCATTTATTATATTTGAGGCAAGTGTTTCAGCTTATGGCAGAGCATCAACTAGTTGCTAAGATGTCTAAGTGCAGCTTTGGCCAGAATCAAGTGGAATATTTAGGCCACATTGTGTCACAAGATGGAGTGGGGGTGGATCCTAAGAAGCTTATTGCTATTGTTGAGTGGCCACTGCCCAAGATACTGAAGGGATTGTGGGGTTTTCTAAGCCTAGCAGATATTACAGGAAATTTATTAAAGGGTTTGGGGGTAATAGCCTAATCTTTAACACAATTGTTGAAGAAGAGAACCTTTACTTGGCAGGAGAGTGCTGCAAAAGCATTCAATACATTAAAACATGCACATACTAATCCACCAGTTTTAGCCATGCCAGATTTTAACCTTACCTTTGTGATAGAATGTGATGCTTCAGGTTCAGGTGTTGGAGCTGTGTTGATGCAACAGGAGAGGTCTATAGCCTACTTCAGTTTTGCTCTCAAAGGGAGAAATGCCACCCTTTCTACTTATGAGAAAGAATCGTTAGCAATCATTTTATCTACAAAAAATGGCAACAGTACCTGATGGGTAGGAATTTTGTTATTAGGACTGATTATCAAAGCCTTAAGTATCTGATTGAACAAAGAGTTCATATAGGTATGCAAAACAAATGGCTTGCCAAATTACATGGATATGATTATATAGTAGAGTATAAGCCTGGGAGATTGAACAAAGCTACAGACGGGTTATCCAGAATTCATGAAGATGTAGAGGACATACAAGGCTTGTTTGTTGCAACATCAGCTATTTCTACCATTAACAGTGAGTGGTTGGAGGAAATCAGGCACATGTACTCTACGGATCAATTCTTTACAGACTTGGATGCCAAATTAGTAAAAGGGGGGTTAGAACCTGATACATACTGCAAAAAACATGATTGTATTATTATAAGGGCAAACTCTTGATTAGTCCTAATGCTTAAGACATGAAAACAATTCTACTCAAGGAGCATCATGATAGCCCTATTGCAGGACACTTTGGAATCACTAGAACTTTGCATTGGTTGAGGAGAGTCTTCTACTGGAAGGGAATGAAAAAGATGTACATGCTTATATACATGCTTGTGATATTTGCCAGAGATCTAAAGGAGAGAATGTGGCATCCCCAGGGCTCCTACAACCTCTCCCTATACCAGATTTTATATGGGAGGATATATCTATGGACTTATCACACATTTGCCTAAAGTGGAAATAAATTTGCCATCCTTGTTGTTGATAGACTATCCAAATATGCTCATTTTTTTTGCACTTTCCTATCCCTACATAGCTCAGACAGTGGCTCAGGTATTTTTTGAAGGGATTTTCAGATTACATGGCATACCCAATCAATTATGAGTGATCGAGACCTACTGTTTACTAGTTTATTCTGGAAGGAATTGTTCAAGTTGCAAGGAAGCCAATTAAAATTCAACTTAGCCTACCATCCTCAGACAGATGGTCAAACTGAGATTACTAACAAGCATTTGGAGAATTATTTGAGGTGCTTTTGCTGCCCCAAACCTAGTGAATGGAGTAAATGGTTCGCATTAGCTGAATTTTGGTATAACACCACTTGGAAAAGTTCTACACATACTACTCCTTTTGAGGTGGTATATGGGAGACAACCTCCTTCTTTACTCTCCTATGTCCCTAAGAGCTGTCGAGTTGAAGCAGTTGATGAGGTTTTATTCTCAAGAGATATAACTATGAAATTCTTGAAGGATAGTTTGAAAAGCGCTACGGAAAATATGAAACACTTTGCTGATGCACATAGGAGTTACAGAAGTTTTGTTGTGGGTGATTGGGTTTTTCTCAAACTCCAACCTTATAGACAAATCAGTGTTTCTGATAGTAAGCCTCACAAACTATCTCCTAAATACTATGGTCCCTATAGAATTTTGGAGAAGATAGGGGAAGTTGCTTACAAGCTGGATTTACCTGCACAGTCTCATATCCATCCTGTTTTCCATGTATCTCAGTTGAAAAAGAAAGTGGGTACTGACATTATCTTGCAAGATGATTTCCCTAGTTATGTCTTAGAGATTGTTGATGAACCTGAGCACATTTTAGAGGTAATTACTTAATATCCCATGTTTTAATTAAGTGGAAGCAGCGCTCTTCATTAGATTCTACTTGGGAATCTTACTGGGATTTGGTTAAGCGTTTTCCTTTTGACCTTGAGGCAAGGTCAAATTTAAGTGGGGGGAATTTGTTAGCCCTCTTGTTTTGATAATGTTTTACAACCACCATTATCGGTACTAATTGCTTGTTGAGTGATAATGTAGTTAATATATATAGCAAGCATGTTGTGTCATACATGGAGGATTGGATGGAATATGCGCTACAACGATGATATCCAAAGGAGGAGGAGGCATAGTGATGAAGCAACGTTTATTCAAGAACACCAAACGTAATAAGAAGCTTCATCAAACTCAAGCTATATTAAGACTCAAAGAATTGTATTCTATGTGAGGATATTAGCTAGTTTTTATTTTCTCTCTAGTGCTAGAATGTAGGCAAGTAGTTTAGATTTCATTTGAAGCTATTGGGATATCACACACACGTTTTCATATTTATAGTTTTGAGTGTTTTTTACAAAATATTATTTTTCACAAGTATGAGGACCTATTCGCAAAATTCATTTTCCAAATAATTTGTTTTTAGTGTTAAAAATATTTTACAAAGTTTCACAATTTTTGGAAGTCAATTAAATATTTTACAGAATTTTTAAAAGAGTCAAAATTAGTTTTTTGTATGTATCAGTTTACGGTCGACCGCCACGGTCGACCGCGCCTGAGTTCTTTTTGTCAGTGGGTAGTAGAAACTTTCACGGTCGACCGCCACGGTCGACCATGAGCTCGAGATTTCCTATGGTCGAGCGCCATGGTCGACCGCAGAACTCTCTAAAAATTTTCTATGTTTCTAGGCTGGCTCGCGGTCGACCGCGAGAATGGTACGATCGACCGCCGCTCATTTTCAATGGTCTTTTGGTACAGATTTCTACGCCGATTTTTTCCTGGATTTGGGGGATTTGGGTATGTGATTAAGCTGCTATGTTTTCTCCTATTTAAATCCTCTATACCCCTTCTTCTTCCTTGTCCCAAGACATTGAAAAACCAGATATTTTCTTTTACTGAGAGCCAAAATTTCAAACCTGTTTTTCTGTGTTTTTCTGTGTTCACATCCCAGCTTCAGTGTAATCTTTCTCCTTGCCATAGGTACGTTGTAAAGAGAGAGTTTTTACACAATTACTACTGTTGAGAGCTTGATCTTGTGAAGATCAACTGTGTGGGAGTGTGATCTTGTGGTGATCAACTGTGTAGTTGTGAGATCTTATGGAGATCGTTGTGTAGAAGAAGTTTCGGCTTCCAAACTGGGTTGTGTAGTGGATTTCTCCTCGAGAGTGGGGAGCGGGGATGTAGGTCAGCGGGCCGAACCTCGTTAACACATCACGCGTCACTTGGATAACGATTTTTCACTCTATCTCCTTTACATTTGTTATTCATTATTATGGTGTTTTGCTTGCCTTATTTTTATTGCACAATTATAGCCTTAAGACCCTAATCACCCCCTTTAGGGTCCAACAATTGTTATCAGAGCTTGGTCTCTATATTAGTTTTTGGTCTAACCACCTTAGAGAAAAGATCTTATGGAGGCTTCAATGAATGTGCATATGTTAGAGGGACAATCCACCACTAGACCATCACTTTTCACCGTTAGTAATTTTGCTTATTAGAAGGCTAGGATGAGGATTTACCTTCGTTGCATTGATCTTGACATCCTAGAACTCATAGAGAAGAAATATGTAGAAAAGCCCAAGGTCGGGACTATGACCGATGGAGAAAGGCACCAAGCCAATCTTAATGCAAAGGCCATGAACGCCTTAATTTGCGGTTTTTCCCCCAATGAGTATAATAGGGTTTCCACGTGTGCAACCGCATACGAAATATGGGTGAAATTGTGTATTACACATGAAGGAATCCCCAAGTTAAGGAATCCAAAATTAGTGGGCTTATGCATGAATATGAGTTATTTAAGATGCTTCCTAATGAATCCATTGATGCTATATTTTCTCGCTTCACTAACATAATCAACGAATTGCATGGTCTTGACAAGAAATTAACTATCCAAGAGACGAAATACAAGATCCTTCGTTCATTGACTCCAATATGGGAACCCAAAGCTACGACCATAGAGGAAGCTCATGATCTTACCACTCTAGCTCTAGATGGCCTCATCGGTAAGCTTAAGGTTCATGAGAAAAAGCTCAAGGGAAAGGAGAAGGAGGAAGTGCCCCCACAGGAAGTTGAGGAACCATCACAAAATATGAAGACTATAGCTCTCAAAGGAGCTAGTGACAACTCCTCATCATCATCGTCGGAGAGTGAAGTTGATTTTTCTAGAGAAGTGGCTCACCTCTCTAGAAGAATTTCTAGACTCATTAAAATGAACAAGAAGTTTAATCCCCGATCTAACAATAAATTTTCTTCACGTGTAGGAAAATGTTTTGAATGCAATCAACCGGACCATATCGCTAAAGATTACCCCAAGCTCAAGGAGAAATACATGAAGTACAAGAAGAAGAAAGCCATGTATGCCGGATGGGAAGAATCCGAACCAAGTGATTCGGATAGTAATAAAGAAGGAGCTAAACTTGCTCTTCATGATCCTAACATTTGCTTCATGGCCTATGAAAAAGAGGTAGTTTCCGACACCGAAAGTGAATCCTTTTATATGCAATGTGATCTAGCTACGACTTTAGAGGAATTGAACGTTGAGTTCAAAAGGATGTCAAAAGAATTTTCTTCCTTTAAAAAGTTGCATGCTTCTTGTGATGCCAAACTAGAACAACTACCAACCTCTCTTGCATTAAAAGATGAGTTGCTAGGGGATCTTGATTTTGAAAACAAATAATTAAGATCTCAAAAATGGAATTGATATCCAAATTGTCTAAGAGGAATCTTGTTAAAAGGGTTACTAAACTTGCATTTCATCAAAGATACCATATGCGAAGAACGTGCTAAAGGTAAACAAACTAAGTCTACCTTCAAATCCATCAATGAGGTATCAACTTCTAAACCTTTGCAATTACTTCATCTTGATTTATTTGGTCCTATGCGTGTTACCTCTCTTGGAGGCAAACACGTTATCATTGATGATTTTTCTCGTTTTACATGGACAATCTTTCTTGCACGTAAAGATGAATGTTTTGATGAATTTTCAAATCATGTTAAAAGAATTGAAAATGAAAAAGATTTGAAAGTTGTTAAAATAAGAAGTAATTATGGTGGTGAATTTTAAAATATCTCCTTTTATGATTTTTGTGCGCATCGTGGTATAACTCATGTGTTTTTCGCTCCAAGAACACCACAACAAAATGGTGTTGTTGAATGGAAAAATCGAACCATTCAAGAGATGGCACGAACTATGTTAAACTCTTTTGATTTGCCTAAATATTTTTGGGCAGAAGCCGTTAATATAGCTTGCCATGTTTTAAATCGTGTGTTGATTAGACCAAAGCTTAAGAAAACTCCTTATGAACTATTTTATGACAAAACTCCTCTTATTGGATATTTTCGTATCTTTGGTTACAAATGTTTTACTTTAAATACAAACGATCACCATGATAAATTTGATTCCAAAATTGATGTTGGCATTTTCTTAGGGTATGCACCTCGAAGTAAGGCTTATAGGGTCTTCAACAAACGAACTCTTGTTGTTAAAGAATCTATAAACGTTACTTTCGATGAGACTAATATTGATTCACAAGTTATTTTGCCTAGGAGTGATGATGATGATGTTGAGGGAGGATTACAATTTTTGCAACTTAATAATACACCCTCAATAGAAGCACAAAAAGATGTGGAAAGCACCAACACTCATGTACAAGAAGAACTCCCCAAAGCATGGAAATTCGCATCAAATCATTCAAAGGAGCAAATTATTGGGAGTCCTTCACAATGGGTTGTTACTCGCTCAAAGGCTTTGAGTGAGTGTGGTAATGTTGCTTTTCTATCTCAATTAGAAACTAAAAAGATAAATGATGCTTTACATGATGAATTTTGGGTTTTAGCTATGCATGATGAACTAAACAATTTTCGAAGAAATGATGTTTGGAAACTAGTTCCTAGACCTAACAATGCTAGTGTAATTGGAACAAAATGGGTTTTTAAAAACAAACTTGATGAACGTGGCATTATTACTAGAAATAAAGATCGTTTGGTTGCCCAAGGATACAATTAAGAGGAGGGCATAGACTATGATGAAACCTTTACACCGGTTACAAGATTGGAATCTATTAGGATGTTTTTGGTATTTGCTAGCTTTAAAGATTTCAAATTGTTTCAAATGGATATTAAAAGTACATTTTTAAATGGTTTTATAGAAGAGGAAGTATATGTTAAGCAACCCCCTAGTTTTATAGATCATGCTTTTCCTAATCATGTTTACTGGGTTCAAAAATCTTTATATGGGTTGAAACAAGCTCCTAGAGCTTAGTATGCTCGCCTCTCTAGTTTTCTTCTTGGAAATGGTTTCTCTAAAGGAAAAATTAATAATACTCTTTTTGTGAGAAAAAGGAAAAATGATTTCATTTTAGTTCAAATATATGTTGATGATATCATTTTCGGTGCTACTAATGAATCTCTTTGCAAGGATTTTTCTAAAGTTATGCTAGATCACTTTGAGATGAGCATGATGGGAGAGCTCATATTCTTTCTCGGGCTCCAAGTCAAGCAAACTAAGGATGTGATATTTATTTCTCAAAGCAAGTATGCTAGAGAATTGGTAAATAAATTCAATTTGGAGAACTTCAAGCATGCACCAACTCCCATGAGTACAAGTGTCAAGCTTGATGCGGATGATAGTGGTGAGGATGTGGACCAAAAACTATACCGATGTATGATAGGTAGTCTTCTTTATCTCACCGCTAGTAAACCCGATATCATGTTTAGTGTGTGTGCATGTGCACGTTTTCAAGCTTCTCCTAAAGCATCTCATTTGATTGCAGTTAAGAGAATTATTAAATATGTTCATGGAACAATTGATCTTGGTTTGTTTTATCCAAAGAGCACCTCTTTTGATTTATATGGTTTTTGTGATGCCGACTTTGCTGGATGTAAAGTAGATCGCAAGAGTACGAGTAGAACATGCCAATTCTTGGGAAATTCTCTTGTTTATTGGGCTTCCAAGAAACAAAATTGTGTTGTATTCTCCACTATGGAAGCGGAATACATTACCGCCGGTTTATGTTATGCCCAAGTTTTGTGGATGAAACAAAGCTTAGTTGACTATGATTTGATTTTTCAAAATATAAAAATCTTTTGTGATAACACTAGTGCTATCAATATTTCAAAAAATTCAGTTTTGCATTCTAGAACCAAGCATATTGATGTGCGCTATTATTTCTTACGCGATCATGCAGAGAGACAAGATGTATCCTTGTGTTTATTGACACAAAATCTCAATTAACGGATATATTTACCAAGCCTCTTGGTGAAGATGATTTTTGTCGCATAAGAAATGGTTTGGGCTTATGCACTATGTGAATGTTCTATTTGCCTGCTTGATTAGTTGCATTTCACATGCATTTTCATTTATTTTTTTACCCCATTTCGATGGTGACAAAGGGGGAGAGAAATCTCCTTGTTTGTGCACATAGTAAGGGGGAGCTCATAGATACGGGGAGCTACTATCTATAAGCTATATTTATTTTGCTCCTACATAATGGTTGGTTGTCATCATCAAAAAGGAGGAGATTGTTAGCCCTCTTGTTTTGATGATATTTTACAACCACTATTATCGGTACTAATTGTTTGTTGAGTGATAATGTAGTTAATATATATATCAAGCATGTTAGTACCATACATGGAGGATTGGATGGAATATGCGTTACAACGATGATATCCAAAGGAGGAGGAGGCATAGTGATGAATCAACGTTTATTCAAGAACACCAAACGCAATAAGAAGCTTCATCAAACTCAAGCTATATCAAGACTCAAAGAATTGTATTCTATGTGAGGATATTAGCTAGTTTTTATTTTCTCTCTAGTGCTAGAATGTAGGCAAGTAGTTTAGATTTCATTTGAAGCTATTGGGATATCACACACACGTTTTCATACTTATAGTTTTAAGCGTTTTTTAAAAAATATTATTTTTCACAAGTATGAGGACCTATTCGCAAAATTTATTTTTCAAACAATTTGTTTTTAGTGTTAAAAACATTTTACAAAGTTTCACAATTTTTGGAAGTTAATTAAATATTTTACAGAATTTTTAAAAGAGTCAAAATCAATTTTCTGTATGTATCAGTTTGCGGTCGACCGCCACGGTCGACCGCTCCTGAGTTCATTTCGTCAGTGGGCAGCAGAAAATTTCACGGTCGACCGCCGCGGTCGACCGTGAGTTCGAGAATTCCCACGGTCGACCGGCACGGTCGACCGCAGAACTCTCTGAAAATTTTCTAAGTTTCTAGGCTGGCTCACGGTCGACCGCGAGAATGGT
This sequence comes from Asparagus kiusianus, assembly GCA_022839385.1. NCBI lineage: Eukaryota > Viridiplantae > Streptophyta > Magnoliopsida > Asparagales > Asparagaceae > Asparagus > Asparagus kiusianus. The sequence goes on from BQKN01067131.1 coordinate 141,769, forward strand.
ACGGTCAACCGCCACTCATTTTCAACGGTCTTTTGGTACAGATTTCTGTGCCGATTTTTCCTGGATTTGGGGGATTTGGGTATGGGTTTAAGCTGCTGTGTTTTCTCCTATTTAAATCCCCTATACCCCTTCTTCTTCCTTGTCCCAAGCCATTGAAAAACCAGATATTTTCTTTTACTGAGAGTCAAAATTTCAAACCTGTTTTTCTGTGTTTTCCTGTGTTCACATCCCAGCTTCAGTGTAATCTTTCTCCTTGTCATAGGGACATTGTAAAGAGAGAGTTTTTACACTATTACTACTGTTGAGAGCTTGATCTTGTGAAGATCAACTGTGTGGGAGTGTGATCTTGTGGTGATCAACTGTGTATTTTTGAGATCTTGTGGAGATCGTTGTGTAGAAGTAGTTTCGGCTTCCAAACCGGGTTGTGTAGTGGATTTCTCCTCGAGAGTGGGGAGCGGGGACGTAGGTCAGCGGGCCGAACCTCGTTAACACATCGCGCGTCACTTGGATAACGATTTCTCACTCTATCTCCTTTACATTTGTTATTCATTATTGCGGTGTTTTGCTTGCCTTATTTTTATTGCACAATTATAGCCTTAAGACCCTAATCACCCCCCTAGGGTCCAACAGAATTGTCAGGAACTGCAGTCGAATAGAAGAGCTGAAGATTGTTCATAGGCATAAAAACACTAGTATGACATGAGGAACTGATGCTGAATCTATTTGGAGGAAGGGGTAATGTGCAAAGGCACTATAGCATGTGCTTATGATAAGGAAGTGCAGAGTTCAGTTGGACAGTTACAAGCTGTTAGTTAGTTAATTTTGTTTGTCAGTTAGTTGATTCTGTTTGGAGGTTGTTTTACTATTTGTGCACGTGCACGTGTAACCTGTAAGTGAATCAGTGAGGAGAATTGTATCTGAGAGATATAAAAGAGAAGTTGTAATATTGAAAATATTATGAATGAATAAGAATTGTTCTCCTCTTCTCAATCTCAACTTCAATCCCTCTTCTATTCTTATTCTCTCAATTCTCTTAATCTTCTTCACAAATTACCTGTCATTAGTATATTTTTGAGCTGGCCATGGCTAGGAACAACAATTTCAAGTTCAATAGAGGAACAATGTGTTAGACCCTAGAGGGGGGGGGGGGGCGGGGGGGATTAGGGTCTTATACTAATCTAATCCCGATGAAAAGCTAATTAAAATTATATTGATTAATTTATTCTTGCAAGAAATATATGAGATGGATATAAGCAAGAATGATATGAATAAGCACAAATAAAATATACGCTAAGAAAAACACGAACACGCGATATGTTTATGAGGTTCGGTCACTACGACCTACGTCCCCGCTCCTCACCTCGAGGAGATCTCCACTATCACAATCCGGTTTGGAAGCCGGAACTTCTACACACACGGTTTACAAGTTTACCAAAAACTCTCACACAACAAACACTATGCAATCACACTTTACACACTAAGTGTAGGAACCTAGCCCGTGTCCTCCTCCTCAAGTGCTCAGATACAACCTCTCCGTAGGTTCGTCAACCGACGCCACTCCTATTGGATTCGACCCCGTCTCACGCCTAACACTTCTCTCGGTGTACAAGTGTATTACAAGTGATACTCACAATAATGGTTAAATACAATTATTTGTTCTCGGGAACAAATGAGAATACAATGAAGCTCACTCTCACTAAATCACACACCACTACCCACAATATATAGTATGAAATATTATAAGCTCAATATAGTGTGTGTGATAATAGTGAATAGAAAATATACAACTCAATAAATATAGCTAATGATATGAAAATAAAATAATAAGCTATATGTAAAATGAGTTAGGAAAACTTCTCAATAAACAAGAAGAAAAATGGAGGATGATGAGGAAGATCCTCAGTTGGAATTGAAAGCCTCTTCTTGTTGTAGAAAACTTCTTTTGAAACAGACTAACGAAATCAACTTAAACAGCTCTTAATCTTTTGTTAAAAAACTTATTGTAAAACAAACTCTTGGATATTGAAAGAGGAAGACAATGGGGTATTTATACCCACTCAAAACATAAGCCAAAATAGTCTTAAAAAGACCAAAATAACCCCAGAGAATTAAATTAGAAAATAGCCGTTAGAAAGCAATTATGAGTTCGGCGATCGACCGTGAGAAACTGGCGGTCGACCGCGACGGTCAACCGAGAAAGTCTCTGGATTGAGCCACGGTCGATCGTCACGGTCGACCGCGATCCAATAAGAGGCATAATATGAAAAACAACTATTGGCGGTCGACCGTGGCGGTCGACCGCAAACTGATATATGCTAAAAATGCAGGTTTTGGGCTGATTTCGAAAATACGTTAAAAATATCAAATCAATTCCAAAAATAGTAAAACTTTGGGAAAAGTTTCAAAATGATAAAATAAACATGTTTGAAAAGGAATTTTTGGAAATGCAATTTTTGTTTGTGAAAACTCACTGTTTTTGAAAAGTGTTCATAAAACCTGTTTTTCGCAAACATGAAAATTAAAATATGACTTGTAAACTCGTGTATATATACCATGCATACATTATATATATATTATGAAATATGAAAGAGATGTAAACATGAAATAAAAGCTATTGTACCAAAGTTTGATGAAAAGTCATTTGTATGATAGAAAAAGTCAAACTTGTGTTGTGTTTACATATTGAGCTTAAATATAAACATACGATATATGTAAGCAAACTACTCTTATACCTAGGTCAATACACACACATGAACTTGAATCTTTAACTCTTGATTGCCGTATGTTGAATTCCTGTAAAGAGAAAAAACAAACCACAAAAACTAGAAAACATATTAGCTATAAATTGTTTAACAAATCATCATTAAAACCATAGGGCCAACAATCTCTCTCTTTTTGATGATGGAAAACAATTTATTTAATGATATGAAATTCATATTAATATACCAAATAAACCAAACATATGAATAGAGCAACCATGTGAATAACATGAATAAACCATATAACCACACATCATTACATTCCATCAATATGAGTAAACCACTAAACTAAACATCAATATGTAGATTTTCTCCCCATTTGACAACATCAAAAAGGGAGGAAATAATAATAAATAGGAGCAATACTCCCTCTGCATTCATGCACAAAATATATATAAAAAATGTATGCCCAATACTCCCCCTGTCAATTTGCATAAATGACATAACAAATAAAACGACAAACATATATGGGAGCTACACATCCGTAAACATCCATAACCATTGAAACAAGTTATTAAGATTATAAACACATGAATCAAAGGCCAAACCAAACTTTGAACACAAAGCATCCTTAAAGGCATGTTTTCACAATACATAGTTCAGTCAATCTAAAAAACCATAAAACGATAGTTATAAGCTATCATAACCACAATAACCAGAAATAGTTCCACAATATCACATAGTTTTCAAACACAAACCATAAAGTTATTACAACACCAAAATAAAAGATAAATATTCAGTTTAAGTTCCATAAAAACATAAATCCATAGCATCAAGAATCAATCACCACCATCGTTAGATGCAGAGCCGGAGCCAGATCCTGAACCAGAGCCAGAAGCAGATCCTTCTTTAGAGCCCTCTTTAGAACCAGAGTCAGAGCTGGAAGAGGGATCTGGAATCCCAAGAGACTGATGCTGATAGCTAAGGAGAGTCCTAACATCCTTTTGAATACTTGAGACCTGTGTCTCAAGACGATCCAGTCGGTCAAAGACCTCAGAAGCTGAAACAATGGAAGCTCTAGAGCGAGATCGGGAAGATGATGATTTAGTAGGATCAGATAAGGAGTCTGAAATTTGCATTCGGGAGAGAGAAACTCTATCAAAATATTCCTTACTAGGATCAACTTTGGGTTCATGAGATAGAGCAACACCGAAGTGTTGAAGAATAAGAGTGATGAAGCAACCAAATGGTAGAAACTTGTAATACTTGCATGCCATGTTTTTAAGGAAAACATTTGCTCAATTCACTTTTACCTTGGCAAAAATGGCATATACAACAATGATTTTGTCAGGAGCAAAGTGGTCAAAGCTACCGGTCTTGTGAATGAGGTTCTGAGCAACAATACGAGCGATGATTTTGGCTGTGGGATTAAGTGATTTGTTGTTCATAGGATAGATGCAACTGAGCTTAAACATAATATCGTTCACATCCTGATCGGTGTGTTCAATAGACATAAGCTCAACGTCACTTGACGGGATCTTAAGGATTCCCACAAGCTTGTCAGCAGAAAAATAAATCTGAATATTCTTAACAGATCTATTGATGGTTTGGAGACCATCAGCTGAAGATGAAACAGATAGGTTTGTATAAAACAGATAAACAAGAAATGGATAATAAGGAACCTTACGTTCCACATCTAACAGATCATGCAAACCAACAACAGATAGAATTTCATGAATAATATAGATGGCTAATTCCTCATATTTGATATACCTACTAGGCAGAATTTTCAATTTGCAAAGCTCTCTATACTTTTTAACTAGGGGTTTGAACAGTAGAAAATCCTCATAATTACAGAAAATTGATGATGATGATGAACCATTATCTAGCTTAGATCTCTTCCTAGGAGGCATTGTATCAGAATAAAATCAACTAGGGTTTGGCAGATAAGGTTTAAACAGAAATTGAGAATGAAAACCCTAGATAATGGATATGACAGATGAAATAGAAACCCTAGAATTGATAATAGAATCCCTAGAACAGAAATAGAACACAAGAATGGGAGAGGAGAGATTACCTAAAAAGTTTACCAAATGAGAGTGAAGAACAGGTGGTTCGCGGTCGATCGACAACGAGAGTGACGGGCGACCGTGGGGAAATCTGATTATTGGGGGAAAAATTTCGAAATGAGGGAAAATGAAGAGGTCGGGTCTTAGAGAAGAAAAAAGAATGGCTAGGATCAGTTTAGAAATAAGATCAAGGGTGATGACTGATTCGGGTTAAGAAAATTTACCAAATAAAAATCGAAACCCGATAAGAACATAAACAGGAAACAAGAAAAATCTCTTGCGGTCGACCGTGGCGGTCGACCGCGACAATCTCAAGAACTTTTACGGTCGACCGTGGTGGTCGACCGCGAGAGAAATAACAGCAAAAGTATTGTAAAAACTAGATTTTGTGAAAATTTTCATTTTGGACCTTAATAAAAATTTGTTTTATGAGATATTATACATATATAAAACCTATTAGCTAGTAATACAAGAAAATGTTTTATGAGATATTTTACAAAGCCAGATACGCAAGATTCCAGAATGCTGGATTTTGGGGTATTTTGGTCTTTTCTCTCTATAACGGCTATAAACGGCTAGTTCTTGTTTTGGGGTGTTTTTGGCTGATGTTTTGGGTTGTTATAAATACCCCATTGTATTCAACTCTCCCATTAACTAAGAGAAAAGTTTTAAAGAAGTTTTTACAAGTTTGTTTAAGGTTTCTAAGTGTGTTTAAGAGTTTGGTTTGTGAAGATAATTTCACAAGGGCTTGAGGAGATAATCTTTGGTGTTTGGGCTTCAAATCATCTCTCTCTCACTCTTGTCATTTATTGGAGAAGTTTTCTAAACTCAATCTAGCTTTACATTTTATTATTTGATTATCATTTTATTAAGCTAGTGTTTATATTGAGTTTAGTTGATTTTAATTATCTCTTTGTACACACACAACCATTGAGCTTATTGTATTTTCATACTTAGTATATTTTGGGTTGTGGGATTGTGTGACTTAGAGAGTGAGCCTACATTGTGTTCTCATCCATTGTAGAGAACAATTTATTTGTATTGAGCTTTCATTGTGAGATCACTTGTATTACACTAGTACACCAATAGGAGTGTGTGGTGAGAGACGGGGTTGTCCCAAGAGTAGTGGCGTCGGTAGCCTAGAGAGAGGTGATAATTCCGAGCACTTGAGGGAGACACGGGCTAGAGACCAACACTTGAGGTTGTGGTTAGTGTAGTTACATTGTGAGTATTATAAAGTTTTCGGTTAGCTAGAAAACCGTATTGTGAGGTGTAAACGTTTTTCGGGTAAGCGTAGAAAACCCGGTGTGATAGTGGATTTCTCCCCGGGAGTGGGAAGCGGAGACGTAGGACGGAAGGTCCGAACTCCGTGATCATTTGTTTGTGTTTGAGTTGCATTGGCGTTCATTTATACTTGTGCTCATTGCTTATATCGCCTATTGCATCTAGTTTATTTCATCCACTATATTGTTCACCCTTGTGTTATTTATATATCCTTGCACATATATTATTCATATCTCTTGTGCTAGGATATATTTGTTAATTAGTTTTTAATTTGGCATAAATCGGATTAGATTAGCATAAACCCTATTCACCCCCCCTCTAGGGTTCCTTCCTAGCGGTATTAGGGTACTTTCAAGAAATACTTCTCAATAAACAAGAAAAACTGTGGAGGATGATGAGGAAGATCCTCAGTTGGAATTGAAAGCCTTCTTGTTGTAGAAAACTTCTTTTGAAACAGACAAACGAAATTAGCTTAAACAACTCTTAAACAACTCTTAATCTTTTGTTAAAAAACTTATTGTAAAATCAACTCTTGGATATTGAAAGAGGAAGGCAATGAGGGTATTTATACCCACTCAAAACATCAGCCAAAACAGCCTTGAAAAGACCAAAATAGCTCTAGAGAATCAAATCAGAAAGTAGCCGTTGTAAAGCAATTATGAGTTCGGCGGTCGACCGTGAGAAACTGGCGGTCGACCGCGAAACACAAAATACAGTATTAAACCTTAGAAACACTGGCGATCGACCGCGACGGTCGACCGAGAAAGTCTCTGGATTGAGCCACGGTCGACCATCACGGTCGACCGTCACGGTCGACCACGATCCAATAAGAGGCGTAATATGAAAAAGAACTATTGGCGGTCGATCGTGGCGGTCGACCGCAAACTGATATATGCTGAAAATACAGGTTTTGGGCTGATTTTGAAAATACGTTAAAAATATTAAATCAATTCCAAAAATAGTATAAGATTTTGAAAATACGTTAAAAATATTAAATCAATTCCAAAAATAGTATAACTTTGGGGAAAGTTTCTAAATGATAAAATAAACATGTTTCAAAAGGAATTTTTGGAAATGTAATTTTTGTTTGTGAAAACTCACTGTTTTTTAAAAGTGTTCATAAAACCTGTTTTTCGCGAACATGAAAATAAAAATATGACTTGTAAACTCGTGTATATATACCATGCATACATTATATATATTATGAAATATGAAAGAGATGTAAACATGAAATAAAAGCTATTGTACCAAAGTTTGATGAAAAGTCATTTGTATGATAGAAAAAGTCAAACTTGTGTTGTGTTTACATATTGAGCTTAAATATAAACATACGATATATGTAAGCAAACTACTCTTATACCTAGGTGAATGAACACATATGAGCTTGAATCTTTAACTCTTGATTACCTTGTGTTGAATTCCTGTAAAGAGAAAAAACAAACCACAAAATCTGGAAAACATATTAGCTATAAATTGTTTTATAAATCATCATCAAAACCATAGGGCCAACACAAGGTCCTCTCACTTTTGGGTGAAGAAGGGACCTCGGATGTCGACCACGGTGGCTAGGAGTGAGGATAGTGCCTCAAGTGAGTACGATAACTTAAAGGTTGAGCTTGGTGACTCAGGGTAAGGATGGTGCCTAGGGTGAAGATAGTGACTCGAGGATTGAGCACGGTGGCTCAAAGTGAGGACGGCGCCTCAAGATTTATTTATCTGATAAACCACCAAGTCATAGAAATTTGAATACAGCCCACAAAAGTTATCACCTTCTTTTTTATGGAACAAGATGAAACTGATGAAACCTTTCTATTTTTTTATGCGTGTGTAGGAGTAAGACAAGGAGTTTTTTGGGTTTTGAGGCTAGGGGTTGGTAGGTGTGTTCTGTTTTCATGGGGGCTTTTGCTGGTCATGAAGTTGTGTATATATAGAAGAGGAGATGCTGTCACTTTATTTGGAGTTTGTTGGTGGAGTTAGTTACATATCCTTTCTCTTGTATTTTTTTCTTTTGGTTTATGTCAACAATCTCAAACATGTAGAATTATCCTCACCGTATTCATAAGGACTATGATTTCTTGATTTATTTTTCTCTCCGCTAGATCAATCAATCATGTGGACATGATAATGATAAGTCCAAGCACTTAGAATTGTTAGATGAGGATAAAAAAATCAAATTTTAAAGGGTTGTTATCTAGTCGGACTCCTTTTGTTGCTAATATACTCTTGACATATATACATGACAAGATTTGCTTTGAATCTCCAACTGTTGTTCACTGGCTAAACTTATTTCAAATGCAATTTAATCAAATTAAGCAAGTCCCCACTTAATATTAACCATTTGTTTCATTTATCTAGACCGTTAGAACCAAGTTGTCTATCTCTACTTGCATCCTTTACATATGACAAAAAAAAAATTCAGAAATAAAAATACTGAGCGTGAAGTATGGAGACCACGTCTATGACACTTCTTTGTATTTTTTCCTTTAAATTAGCTTCACAAACAAAGTTGTGGATGTTCATAACAGCCTTTCCAGACAACCCGGTGTCTCTAAGGGTATAATGACTGTTGTCCATAACTGGTGGTTGTTTATATGGGCTCACACTACAAGATATCGGGGATACATCCCTCGACATCCTTATATACAGTCTAAGCACACATCATATAGTAACATGCCACTATATTACCTCTCTCTCTCCCTCCCTCTCTCTCTCTCTCTCACTCTCTCTCTCTCTCTTCCTAAAAGCATACATCATTGAATGAATATCGTACAGACCTAAGTTCCATCAGCCCTTGATGAACTTGTCCAGCCATATAGCCTCACAACATGCTTGAGATCTCCTGACAAGCCTGCCCCCATGTGTCAAGTTAGACCCTTATTCTGGCTGATAGTAATCAGGTAAAGTGGACATGAGATTTTCCACTACGGTCACTTTAATGTATAAGTATACAACAACCTCATCTTAATATAGTCAAAGCAACCAATAAAGTGCTTCCACTATCATTGTGCCGAGTAATATAATAATATTTTATCTAATTGCTCCAAACCAAATGATATCCATCACTTCGTCTCAGCTTTGGCTACTGCCACGGCTCCGAAGAGGATCTCTTGTATGATAAGAGCTTCTACCTACTGATGTAACTTTCCAATATTGCACCTAGTGCCCTTTGCGTACCCTATACACATCATATATAAATATGCTCCATGACATGATTATCATCTAATAATAAGACATAAGCAATCCTAGATATGCATATAGATAAGAAAAAGACAATCAGTTAAACATAATGTCTTATAAAGCTATTGTCTATAATATCGTAAAATTTTGATGTCCCAACTAAAATAAAATATCATCACTAAATATGTAGCATCTAAGACTCAAGTGTGTTACCCTAGGCATTCTTCGGCTATTCCTTTTATCAGCAAATGCTTGATTATCTGACTCATATGAATATGCTCAACACAACCTCTTCCTTCTCTTAGTGCTTAATGAAATGATATCTGTTCGCGGGAAAAATTGGTGCTTTCTTCATTGATGACGTCATTGCTATCTTAAAGAACAACTTTTTTGCGTTACAGAAAGATCCGGTCTTTTTATAAGATCCGGTTTACAATGAAAATCAAAACAAAGAAACAAAAATTACAATTTTTCTCTTTTGTCGAACAAATCGCGAGCTCCTGTTATTCGGTCACTCGCTTTCGTGGGTTGTTTGCCTACACCGATGGTTCTTCCGTTGACCACCGCGAGATCTGGATCCAAGCAGATCTACGAAGTATTACGGGTATTATTTCACCAAGGAAATAATAGCCGGAGGGATTGTTTCACCAAGAAAACAACCGCTCGAATCTCGGGATCAAAGACCAAGCTTCGATTCAGAGTGTATAGACGTAGATCTGAGATCTTGATCCTCTCGAACTCCTGCCTTTGTGGTGCGGGTGCTCGCCAAGAATTAGATCCGAACGTCCAAGTCTTCACGCCTTCAAAAACTCAAGCACGAGGTCTCAATTCGGCAGAGTTTCGGCTCTCCAAAAGTCCTCTAAAACAATGCCTTACACCCCCTATTTATAGGCAACCAGATCTGTGCATTTTGCACAGAAAAAAAAAAAAAAAAAAAAAAAAAAAAAAAAATGGCCGAGCCACCCTGAGGTGGCTCGGTTTTTGCCGAGCTCCCTTGGGGTGTTTTCCGTCGTTTTCCGTCTTCCGGTTCTTCATTTGATTTGTCCGGACTTTGATTTGACGATTCGGGTCTTCATTTGGCAGTAAATCCGCCTCGGTGTTTGAGTTCAAATCCATTTTGTTGTTGGACGACTCGTTGACTTTCCGAACCGTTGGATTGGTTCTACGTGCGAACGCATTCCGTTGCTTGCGTACAATTCGTTGATCTCGTCGCCTCGACACTCGAACGTCCGTTGATTTGTCGAATTATCGTGCCGAGCTGTGTTGAGGGACCTATAGGCAATTTTATACGCCTACAGATACCCCCTCCAAAGTATTTCAGCCTCGTTCTTTTATAGAAGGGTCTGGAATACTTTGGATATGATTGTCCCTACCCTTAGTCGGTGTAACGGGACCTTGGAATGACCTTCGTTCTGTATTCCTTCACTCATTCAGGCTATTCGGTGCTTTGTCGAATGTCTGTAAGGATTCCGGTGCTGCATTTATTGTCTGACCGTTGTCGGAATTTGAACTTGAGGTCGATTCCTGATTTTCCAATCTTTAGCTCGTGCTTGTTGGTTCGACTTATAACTGACCCTCGATTGTTGGCGTTGAGTCTTTATTTGCGACGCGTTGTCCGGCGTCGTGTTATTGAGTTATCCTTAAGAATATTTTTAGAAAAATATTCTCCAGGAACTTCTCAATAAAAATAGGGAATAGTTTATACTCGTATACCTTATTGGAGTATTTCTGTGCCCAAAATGAGCTGAACCGGCTTGAAAATGAGCCAAAAAAGGTAATAATTTGGCTCAAAAAATCGTCCGACCCTTCCGAATGTGTGGAAGAGGCAGGAATAAACCAAGGATTAAACCCTCGGTCGATTAGAAGTCGTTTCGATGCTTGATTCAGCCCCTTTTGAACTGATTTGGACTGGTCCGGTCTGGTTCAAGGCCGGTTCACCTTATAAAAGGGGTCTTTTTTCCTTCTTTCTTTTCTTTTCTTCCTCTCTTCTAGGGCCGGCCCCCCCTTGACCTATTTTTTGATTTTCTCTTCCCTCAAGCATCTTTTCTCCTCCAATCCTTGATAGTTGTCCTGGATCTAGGCTTCCTTTTGATCTTGGACTGAAGAATCTCCCCAAACTTCCATATTTAGGATTTCTCTCAGGCCCCTCGAGCGCGTGGTTCAAGTTTCCTTAAAGATCTCATTTTTATTGGATATCGAGCTTCTCTTCAGGTAAATCCTCCACAATTTTGGCTTATTTTATGCTTAATTCAATTTGTGGATTTGTGGGATCGCATGTGAGGGTTAGAATCATGATTTGGCGCCTCGAGCTTCTCTTTCAGGGGGGTAGAATTGATAAAAAAGTGATCTTTTTTCTAAATCTGATCCCTCAATTTATTTTGCAGCTCATTATGTCACGTGCCTCGAGAGGTCGTTCCCCCGCTACGTCGGCTGATGGCGCACCTCCTTCTTACGCTGGTGAGCTATTTTTGGCATATTTGGGAATTTTGCAAATTAGCCCCTTTTTTCTTGAAAATTTGCAAATTGGTCCTTTTACCCCACGTTGTTCTCCTTGGTGAGGCAATCGGGAAGAGCCTTGATTCTCCTTGGTGAGGATCGACGCTTTAAAGATATGTTTTGCTTGGTCAAAACCATATCTCAAAAATAAAGGGGGGCGATTTGAAGCTACATTGTGCTTTATAAGGCAGTGACATATTATCAATATTCCCTATCTTGTGACTGCACAATATGGCCAAATCGTCTCACCCTTTATAAGGCAATGACTCTATTTTACCCATTTGTAAAATGAGTTCAATTTCCTTTTATAGCTGAGACTAACCAGTGTTTAACTGTTTTATTTCCAGTGGGATATCCTTCTGGTTCGTTTTCATCTCATGCGGTGTATGGGCGTCGTGGTGAGTACTATTCGACCTCCGACGATCTTTCCCCCATCCCAGTTACTCCTCAGTTCACTTCGGGCACATCGACTGAGGTTGCTCAAGTGGTGAGGGAAGGTGGGCATCGAGCTCTCCGGCAGTTGATCACCGACGCACCTTTCGTGAAGGACGCCAACTCTATTCAGCCTCTTCGGAAGACTGACTTTCTATTTGGCGACTCCGTTGAGGACCCGGATGCCGTGTTCATTGAGGCCGAGCAGTGGCTTCATAAGACTGGCAATGACTTCATATATTTGCCGAAGATTCCTCGGCATCGCTCATTGACCGAGCTCAGGAGTCAGGCTGTGACACGGGAGATGTCGTGGCGCTTGACGCAGGAGCATGAGAGCGTCCACTGCGGCTACATCACTCATCAGGCATTTCCTGGCTCGAGCAGGAGTCGTATCACCGGATTGCATCCTGGAGTATTGGGGCTGGATGCACCACCACGTAACGAGTTCCTTGCCACTGCTTCTACCTTGAGGAATCGCCTCGCTGCTCTAGGACGGGAGATGCCTGTGACGCGTCACAGGATTTATGGTTGGGTCCATTCTTTGGACAAGTTTTGGTGGACCCGCATGACGACGTACGTATTGAGCCGATGGGGCGAGGAGTTGCACGCCTGTGGTTTATATGCAGCCGTTCGTGCCACCATGTATGGCTTGCCCGTCAGTGCGAGGCATTTCTGTGCTTTGTTCGAGCTATATAATCCAGATTCGAACACCTACCTGACCAGGCAAGGGGAGTTGGGCTTGGCTCTTCACGAGATGCACAGGATTTCTGGCTTGCCTATGGGACAGATGCTATACCAGGAGTACTTTCCCTCTAATCATGAGTTGGACCAGTTGAAGGATCGTATGCCCGATCGCTATGAGACTCTATGGGATCTTACTTGTCACTATCACATTGCTTTGGCGTAGTCTGAGCCTTTAGCAAAGAGGACCAAGGCATCCGTGAGTCTGAAGCAGTTTGCGAATTATTTGTTCAAGAATCTGGAGAGCAATTCTGGCGAGGCTATTTGTCAGTTGGCCCCACTTACTCCCTCAGGGGTGAACAGTTTGTTGAAGAAGATTGACGCCCATTCTTATACCACTAGCAGTCTTGAGGGTGGTTTTCCTACAGGTACCAGGTTCAGATCCTTCTTATGGCATGCGACCGCACCGATTCGACCGATGACTCTTCTTACCAGTTATCTTGCTATTTGGCTAAAGAAGTGTGTGGTTCCCTATCAGTCTGGCGACGCCTTGCCCTTGGAGGTGCTCTACCCAGCCGTTCAGCTCGCCTATAAGAAAGAGCTTTCACTTCTTCTGGTAATGGTAGCTGACATTCATCGAGGACTTCGACAGCTTTCTGGTGCCTTTACACGGAAGGAAAGTGATTTTCCAGGTCAGATTCCTACCATTAAGACGGAGCTCCCGTATACTTATTTGATGGCTTGGTTCGTCCTTCACCGTTCGGATATGATGTCGGTACCGAGCGCCACAGACCATTCCGTTCCTCTACTACAGTTGCTTGAGAATGGCAAGTGGGAAGGGCGCGGATTTTCTGAGATTAGACAGCAGCTGCAGGTCCACAAGTGTTGGACATTTTCCACTTGCTTTCCGCAGTTCTCCGGCCGATACGGCGATTGTTTGATAGACGAAGAGAGGCCAAGGGAGTATCGCAGTCACTTAGACATCGGCTGCTTCAACTGGCTAGTGAACATTAGGCCAGGTTATCTGACTTTTTGGGTGAGGGATCAGTGCTTCATAGAGCCATATCTACCCTGCCGATTTGCTCGCCAGTTTGGCTATGATCAGCTTTACGTCGGGAATCCCCGTCAGTAGCTTCGGGCCCACAGCGGTCTGGTGGATGGTCTCTGTTCTTGGTTGTGGACCGTGACTGGCTGTACTGGTACCAAGTTTAGTCTCCCGAGTGCTGATCGGCAGTTGAACCTCACTTTCTTGAGTTGCAAGTGGCTGTTAGCAGCCAACAAGACTATCCCCGTAAAGACGATTGCGGAGCTAGAGGCTGAGGAAGCCTCTCAGGTTGATTCCCGTAAGATTTGGGAGAACGCTCGGTCACAGAGGACACGGAACAAGACTCGTCGGATTGATGAAGAGGGACAAAGGACATTCCATTCTACAGACGAGGCTTCAGGTGGAGATCCTGAAGATTACGATGACTTTTCCGAGCGAGGTTAGTCATTCATCTTTTTCTTCTGCTTTCCAGAATTATTAAAGCTGACAATGGTTTAATGTTTCAGGGACCATTGGTGACCAGGAAGAAGAGTTCCACCCTCCTCCCCAGGCGAGACCTTTGACTATTGTCCCTGCTGCTAGGCGGAAGAGATTAGCCCGTAAGCCGCGTACAGCTTCCCGAGCCTCCGATATGGACTTGGCCGGTGATGATCCTGCTAGTGACGGAGGTAACATCTACCCTGTAAACCATTCTATTGATTATTCAGAACATTGACTCATGCCTTTCCATCTCTATATAGGAGAGCGTGGAGAGGACGAGATGAGTCCTGATCCTGCTCCTGTATCTTCTGGTGAGCCCGACTCGCTGCCCCACGTAGAGAGGCCTACAGGAGTTGCTGACATTAGAGAGGACATCAATGTAGGACCTGATTCCGTGAATCCAGGTACATCTACCATTGACAATGTATTTTTTAGATGGCACAAAAGAATTTGTGCATCCTCTAATTGTCTTCGTACTTCTTGCTCCTTCAGATAATTTGCAGGAGGCGAACGTGGATTTTGGAAGTGAAGAGGCTAATGCACCTGTAAAAGGTAACTCATTTCTATTAGTTGTGGCCTCTTCATTCTTCTTTGGTACTTATATCCTCTTGTGTCAGACTTCTCGATTGATGATTTTGACGAGGAAGGCTTGTTTGCGGACACTCCTATGCTGAACTTCATGTATAGCTCTCCTCAGATTGATGACCAGCTACCTGGAGATATGTTTCCTGAGTCCACATTCGCTACAAATCCCGAGGATGGTTCTTTTGAAGGTATGTGCCTCCTTCTAAGTTGATTATAGGACTAGCCAATTTTGGCTAATGCAGCTATAATGTGATGCCTTTGCGAATTCTGTTTTGAATTTGACAGGAGCTTTTGCTGAGAATGATCCTGTTGAGCTGACTGTGAGACCAACTACACCAGTTGATGCACCTACAGCCGTTACACCACCACTACCCCCAGAGACTCAAGAGGGTATGACTTGAACAACTGAGACTGTTATTTATTTCCTCCTCAAAGCATTTTTGATGGGTTTCTTCTTTTGTGTAGGGCCTTCTTCTCGGCTTCATACCCTAGTGAAGGATTTGCTATCAGACGACGATCCTGAGAAGATCGTTCTCTGCATAGAGCTTCGCTCCTTCTTCTCCTTCATGAATGCTATGATTAGCAAGCTCTTCCATGGTGGACTTCTTCTTTGCCAATTCAAGCCTTTCCTTGATTCCAAGGTCAACTTGATAAGGGGAACATGATATCTAGATTTAGCACAGGCTATAGTTGATGACCTCGATTGCTTAGAGGAGGAGCTTCAGATGTTTCGTGAGCTCCGAGATGCAGGCGCCTCCTCATTTATTGCTGCTGAGCTGGATACTCGCTTACAGTCACTGCGCGAGACTCAGATTCTCGCTGAGCTTGAGATTCAGGTGCAGCGAGATCGAGTGGATCGAGTTGAGACCGGCCTTGCTACTAGATTATCTTCACTTGCCGAGCTCGACTCTTCCATCACCTCTTGTGAGACCAAGATAGATCAGCTCAGAAGAGAACTCCGTGAAGAAGAAGAGACTTTGGGCATTCTTCAGATGACGAGAGCACATGATCAGCAAACCTGCACGGCTTTGTCTGATGAATTGAAGTCCTTGAAGCAGAAGCTAGTAGAGACAGAGGAGACTGCTGCGAAGACTTCGACCGCCACCGAGGAGTCCATTAGAGCTGAACTTATACAAGCTTATGATGAGAAGCTTTCTAAGCTCAGTCAGTAGATTTTTGGTCATGGGCTTGATGTATGATTGGGTTTGCTGTGTACTTTGACTTTTGATTTTCCTAGTGAAATTGGTTTTCATCTTCATCTTTATTATGATTCGTCATTCCGTTTGAAATGATTGACCATAATACTCATAGGATTTTTGGCAAACCCTCAGCCATCAACGGGTTTGATGAGCCTTTACTGACTACCGTTTGAGTCGGGCTAGCATGCGGATTGTTTAAATCCGTTCGCATGTAACGATGCGCTCAGAGATTGAATTCTCTGAGACTTCGTGCTATGATGTCGAATACATAGACTTCGCCATTGTTACGGGAATAGGCTATCCGGCAACACGTGTGAGGTGTTGACTTTAGGATTTTTGGCTAACCCCCAGCCTTCAACGGATTTGATTAGCCTTTACCGACTACTGTTTGAGTCGGGCTAGCATGCGGATTGTCTAAATCCGTTCCGCACGTGACGTTAAGCTAAAAGAGTTAACTCTTTTAGTGCTACGATATTGAATACGTAGACTTTGTCTTTTTCCTGTGAAAAGACTAAACAGCAACGTGTATAAGACGTTGACTTAGGATTTTTGCCAAATCCTCAGCCTTCAACGGATTTAACGTGCTCTTACCGATTACCGTTTGAGTCGGGCTTACATGCGGATTTGTTTTAATCCGTTCCGCATGTGACGTTGTGCTAAAGGAATGAACTCCCTTAGACTTTGTGCTACAACTTCGAATATGTAGACTTCGCCATTGTTATGGGAATAGGCTACCCAGCAACGTGTATTAGACGTTGGCTTATCCCTATTTAGGCTTCGGGATAAAGGTCCCCAGAGTCAAGCTCTGGTATCTTTTTCTACGGAAAAAGACCAAACCGGCGACGCGTGTTAGGCGTCGGCATATCCTTTCTTAGGATTCAGGATAAAATTCCCCATGCGTGTAAGGCATGGATTTCGGTGTTATTAATAACAACCTGCCACAATGTTGAATATGTGGGCGAGTGTTTTTTTCAACGGTTAAGAACTAACCGGCAGTGCGTGTTAGGCACTGGCTTATCCTTGCTTAGGTTTCAGGATAAAATACCCCAGAATCGAACTCTGATGTCTTTTTCTGCGGAAAAAGACTAAACCGGCAGCGCGTGTTAGGCGCAGACTTATCCCTGCTTAGGATTCGGGATAAACTTCCTAGGATGAATCCTAAATTAATAAATTTTGGAAAAAGAGTTGGTGTGGGAAAGGAAGAATTTTATATTCTATTCCCCAAGCAAGGAAGGAAGAATTTTATATTCTATTCCTTGATTCTGGAAAGGAAGAATTTTATATTCTATTTCCAGTGCAAGAAGGAAACTAGAAGTGGGATCTTCACTCCGAGAATCCGGAAGATCTGGATAAACTTACCTTTTATAGGATGGGTTATCTGATCAGAAGATGAGTTTTTCGTTTATCGAACTGATATTTCAACTTTGGTTACAACCATGAGAAGGTTTGACCAAAGAGAAAAGGGAGGGAGTTCTTTTGTTTATCGAAAGGGGACTCCGAACTGAAAGTGGACTTCTTGTTCATGGAAAGAATCAAGAGGGCCAGAAGAACATTTTGATGGACTCACTGTCAACTGGAATTGATCAGTGAGGGATTTTGGTGGTGAACATGAATTTGGGTTATCCTCTAGAATATTAAGTGTAATATTCTTCAAGGAACTTCCTGATAAATGAGTTGTCCTGAATGTACTAGGGATAGTACTTTTTCAAAAACTTCCCATTTATTGGTATTAATTGCCTGACACCTTCTAGAGAAATTAACCGATAAGCGCCGTTTGAATAGACTGTGTCTATTACAAACGGTCCTTCCCACTTAGGTTCGAATTTACCTTTTTTCTTGGAGGTGAGGATTATTGGTCGGCGAGCAGCGAGGACCAGATCTCCTTCCTTGAAGCTCCTTTGGCGGACCCTTTTGTCAAAAGCCCTGGATATTCTAGCCTGGTAGAACTCAATGTGTTGTTGAGCTTCCAAGCGCCTTTCGTCCAGCCTCTCGAGTTCCTCGAGACGTTTCTGATGTTGCTCTTCGGTCGTCATCTCCGTTGCAAGAGCGATCCGAAGGGAGGGGATTTGAATCTCCAATGGTAGCACAGCTTCACATCCGTACACCAATGAATATGGGGTGGCTCCCGTGGGTGTGCGAATAGTGGTGCGATAAGCCCAGAGCGCTTCGCCGAGTTTATCGTCCTAATCTCGCTTGTTGGTCTTCACAAGTTTTGACAAGATCTTGATGATCGTTTTGTTGAAAGCCTCAGCTAATCCGTTCGCAGCGGGGTAATAAGCTGTTGACGAAACATCTTGAATCTTGAATTTGTCGCAGAACCTGATGAAGGCATTGCTTATGAATTACGGACCGTTGTCATGAATGATCCGCCTCGGCACGCCGTGTCGGTATATGACATGATTCTTGATGAAGTTGATGACATTGTTCGTCTTCACTTCTTTAAGCGGAATGGCTTCAGCCCACTTTGAAAAGTAGTCGGTGATAGCGAGAATAAATCGATCACCTTTGACTGAAGGAGGAAAGATAGGACCGACAATGTCTATACCCCATGTCTCGAATGGCCAAGACGTGGTTGACGTGTGTAACCGCTCCGGTGGTTGGTGCATATAATTTGCATGCACTTGATAAGCGTGACACTCTCGGGCGTACTGGATCGCGTCACGAACCATTGTTGGCCAGAAATATCCCATCCTTCTGATTCGATCATACAGCTTGGGACCAGGCTGATGTGCGCCGCATTCTCCATCGTGTGCTTCCTTAAGAACTTCTTTTGCTTCTTCGTTCGAAAGGCACCAGAGAAGCAAATCATCATACCCCCGGCGGTATAACGTACGGGTCTTGGTATTGTAAAAGAACCGTGGTGCTCTTCGGCGAATAGATTCTTTTTCTTTTACATCCTCCGGCAAAATGCCATATTGGACGTAGTCAATGATGGGAAAGCGCCAATCTCGGGACTCAGACCCGATTTGGGTTGAGTTCACCTCTTTGGCATTTCCATTTCTATCATCCTCCTCTTCAACCTCCATATCGTATATGGGTATGCAGAGTTGGTGTGACCTTACTGTGACTAGCAGTTCAGTTTCGGGCGGCTGCGCGAGTGATACTGCTAGTGCTGCCAGTGCATCTGCATAAGCATTTTGGAGACGCGGGATGTATTCGATGTAAAATTCTTCAAAAGAATCTGCCATTCTGACGGCCTCTTGGTGGTACGGAATCAGATCTGGGTTCCTGACTTCATACTCTCCACGAACTTGGTTGACTATCAATTGAGAATCCCCAAAAGCTTCGAGATACTCGACCCCCAGCTCCTTGGCGAAACTAAGTCTAATGATGAGCGCGTTGTACTCGGCTACGTTATTGGAACATGGACTCATCAGTGAATAAGCTCGAGGCATCACGTGCTTCCCTGGGGAAACTAAAACAACTCCGACTCCGGAGGAGACTCTAGAACATCCAGGGGTTATTACCTTATTAATGGCTCTCGAAGCACCATTAAAGTATAACTGCCATACTTGTTGGTGTGATGTGGTATTAACCTCGTGGGTTTCATCTGACAAGTCGTCATATACCTCAACCGTATCTGTTGTCGGACTTGCCGCCAAAAGATCACAAATCGCTTGTCCTTTGACCGACTTCTGCTGTTTGAAGTGCAAATCATACTGGGACAAGAGAAGAGCCCACTTTGCCAACCGCCAATTCATCGAACCTGGTTGAGTCATGAATACCCGTACTGGATTAACATTAGCGATGACGTAAATCGTCTGGCCAACCAGGTAATGTCGCATCTTCTGTACTGTGAATACCAATGCGAGACATTCTTTCTCGATCATCGGATATCGAGATTCGGCGCCTATCACGGTCCGACTTAGGTAATAGACTGCCTGTTTGTGACCATTATCATCGTCTTGTGCTAATAAAGCACTTATCGAACGGTTCATCGCCTTAATGTAAATCAAGAACGGTTTACCTGATTTTGGTACAACAAGAACAGGGGGATTCATCAGATATGCCTTGATATCTTCGAATGCTTTTTGGCAAGCATCATCCTAAATAAATGACACGCCCTTCTTGTTTAGCTTAGAAAATGGTTGGCACTTCCCA
Source organism: Asparagus kiusianus (assembly GCA_022839385.1). Lineage (NCBI taxonomy): Eukaryota > Viridiplantae > Streptophyta > Magnoliopsida > Asparagales > Asparagaceae > Asparagus > Asparagus kiusianus. The sequence continues at coordinate 162,017 of BQKN01067131.1, forward strand.
GAAAGGTTTGAGATGAACCTCCGGATGTAAGCTAAACGTCCTTGCAATCCTCTGAGTTCTCTTAGATTTCTCGGGGGCTGCAATTCATGTATTGCCTTCACCTTGTCTGGGTCAATGTGTATACCTTTAGTGGTGATGACGAATCCAAGGAATTTTCCGCTGGACATTCCGAGGAAGGATTTTGTGGGATTCATCTTCAATTGATGACCCCGCATGAGATCAAACATCGTTCTTAAGTCTTTGACGTGATCTTCTTTGTTGCGGCTTTTTACCACCAAATCATCAACGTAGCATTCAACCATTTTCCTGAGGTGCTTCTGGAAAATCTTAGTCATCGTTCGTTGGTATGTAGCACCTGTATTCTTCAGACCGAAAGGCATCACCGTGTAGCAGAAGATACCGAGGGGCGTTCTGAATGCTGTATGTTTCTCGTCATCTGGGTGCATCTTGATTTGGTTATACCCCGAAAAGCCGTCCATGAAGGACATTCTCTCAAATCCGCATGTATTATCGATAATGACATCCGTGATCGGGAGAGGAAAATCATCTTTCGGACATGCTTCATTCAGATTCCTGAAGTCGATGCAAATCCTGATTTTGCCGTTCTTCTTCATGACGGGAACGATGTTAGCTAACCAGTCTGGATGTTGTTCCTCTCGGATAAATCCTGAGTCGATCAACTTCTTAACCTCTGCCTCGATGGCTTCCATAATCTGCGGATGAAACCGTCTTTGCTGTTGTTTGACAGGTTTGGCATCCGGCTTGATGTCGAGGCGGTGCATTGCCACATTAGGGTCGAGCCCTGGCATGTCTTCGTAGTTCCAGGCAAAGACATCAATGTACTCTCTGATGAGGGCAATTAATTCCTCCTTCTCATCTGGGGGAAGACTACCGCTGATGAATATAGGCTTTGGGTTGGCCTCATCGCCCATATTAATCTGGACTACTTCGTCTTCGGTGGGTGGCTCTCTCTGTTTGAACCTATCACCATACTGCATGTTTAGGTGATGAACCCATGGGTCCTCCCACGTTGACATTTTATCGTCGTCCTCCAACGTAGATAGATCAGCTGTAGTCATGTTCGACATTAAGGTCTTGAACATTTCTCCCAAACTTGTGTCGGAATCCTCAGCTGAAGAATCTGGCAAGTACCCATCCTTAGCCTTGTTGGCAATTTGATCTATGATTTGCCAACCACATTCGTCATCTGATGAAACATAGCCTAAGCCTCTCTTGTGACGGTAATAGTCCTCTGGTTTCCCCTTTGGTACATATGCCGCTTTGACTGGGATACGTGAACCTCGATCGAAGTATAAACCTTCTCCGAGTGTGAAGTCGTACCCCTGTTTTTCCATGAGCATGCGCGCTTCTGGACTATACTTAGACAAGTGCAGACCAGATTTGTCATCATCCTCATCTTCTCTTAGGAAATGATCCGGCAACGGAAGATTTTCCCCTTTGCCGTAAATCACTTCTTTTTGTCCCCCTATTTTGGCAGGAATAATCCGAGTCGTTCCGAAAGAATGCTGGAGACGTTTCTTCGTTACATAAGACGATCGGAGCGGCATACATAAATCAGGATTATCGTATAATCCCTTCATCGCATCATCAAGAGACAAGGAGTACTCTAAACCATGATTTATTTCAATATCGGCAAGTTGCCAGTTACAACCGCCATCTGACGATTGTTCATCGTCAAGATTGATTACAAAGGGTACAATGTCATTTAAAACAAAACCGCCATTGTAATCGAATCCGGCCTCGGAATCAGCTTCTTCTCCGCTGTCCGTGCCCTGGATCGATGGTTCCGTATCGGATTCGTTACCATAAAGGAGAGAATCTGTGAAGTAATTCTCATACCCTTTGAATGGTTGCTTATCCGCGACCACCGTCCTAACCCTTCCATCAGTGTTGACATATTTCAAACACTGATGTAGAGTGGAGGGAACTATAACATTACTATGGATCCAAGGCCGACCCAATAGTAAGTTATAGGATGTCTCAGCATCAATCACGTAGCACGTGACCTCCGTCTTTAGATCGCTCATTTGGTACTTTATCCGGATCTTACCCAAAGGCCTTGACCCGCTGGTATTGAATCCGTAAATGACTGTGCCCATAGATGCCAACTTGCTGACTGGAATGCCAAGGCAATGCATTAGGCAAAGTGGCATAATACTCACAGCGGAACCCGGATCCACTTGGATTCGGTTGACTTCGCTGGAGCCAATGTACCCGACGAAGTACAGGGGCCGATCATGGTTTGAATTCTTCGTCTGCATGTCCTCTTTGGTGAAGGTGATGTAGGGAATGTTCTTAGCTGCCACATTACACTGTTGAGCTAGAAGTTCCAGTTCCTCAGGCGCCGGTTTGATTCGAGTGAGGAATGCTTCCGAATCGGCCAAGGCTTCTTGCAAGGCTTCTCTAGTCTCCTTAGATAGCCGCAGCAACTCATATAGCGTTATCCGCGCTGGAATATTAGCTAGCTGAGCCATAATGTCAAAGACGCGCGGAGTCTTTGAACTTTCCGGTTTATCTTTTCCAATCGGACGACTGAAACGAGACTGCTGGTGATTTTGAACCTCCTCGGGCCTCTTTTCTTTTTGTTTATCTGCCGGCTGTCGTCGAACCTCCTCAACCGGTTTAGGGACCGTAATTACCCCCAGCTCTGCGAGAGTCTTGGCTGGCCCCCGTTTTGTCACCCCCTGCTCAGCTAATTGATCGCCAGGAGATGGATATTTGAAGTGATATTCGTTTCCACTCCGGGTCGCAAAGACCTCCTGTTCTTCGTCGGAAAGCGGGAAAGCGGGGATTCTTTCGTCATCTTCTCCTGGGATGGCAGAGACTCCATAGCAAGACTTCCCTTTCCCCTTTGAGTTCTTCTTGGATGATGATCCGGCCCATTGTTCATCTTCAATCAGGTCGGGGTGCACCCAGAGAATTTCACCGTTTGGGGCTGTGTGTGGCACAAGTCCCTTTTGGCGTTGTCCGTGCGGGTCGTCATTCACCGTCTTCATCCCGACTTTGGTGACGTGCTTTGGCTCGAACCAAGTTGTAGGCACCGATCCGAAACTGATTGACACCACGTTTGCTCCCACATTCTTGGCTGGTTTCGGGGTTATGACCCCTACATCGATCAACGCCTGGATCTTGTCCTTGAGGTGGTAGCAAGACTTCGTTGGGTGGTGGACCGCTCTGTGGTATGCACAGTACTTCGGGTCCGTCACCTTGGTGGCCCCTTCATGATCTACAATCGTCGGCAACTGGATTTTGTTGTTCTCTAACAAGTATTTGAAGATGCCGGGAACTTCATCATCCTTGAAGGAGTAGACTTTGGGAAACCTCGGCTCCGAAGACTTTTGCTTCTGAGGCCGCTGCTGCCAATGTGACTGCGATTGTTGTGGCGCTCGTTGCTGCTGCTGTTGCTGAAGTTGTAATTGAAAAGTTTGGTTAGCATCAACGGCATTAGCATGAGCTTTACCTTTCCCTTTTTGGTTGAAGTTCTGCTTCGGAGGATTTGTAGCCTGTTGGCCTCTCTCCGCCTTCTTTCTCCTGAGGAATCGCTCAGCTTGCTCTCCTCGAACCTTCAAATCCTTCCAGGTCTTGGATGGTGCTGTGCCCATTGCTTCCAACACATCCAGCGAAAGGTTGTTGTGGCAGGTCTGGAGGATGAATTCCTCAGTGATCGGGTCCTGGCAATTCATCGCCTTGTTCCGGAACCTTTTGACGAAGGTGTCGACTAGCTCCCCGTCTTTCTGCTTCTCATCGAGCAACGATCCGATAGAGATCTCGGTGTCGTCGTCGAAGAAATTCGTAAGGAACTTAGTCTCCATGTCGTCCCAACTGTTTATGCTTCCTGGCTTGAGGCGGCGATACCAATCGAAGGCGGCTCCGCGAAGAGTGCTAACGAATGACCGCACCATCAGAGGCTCATTACCAGAGATGACTCCCAAGTGCGATTTGAAGTAAATCAAATGCTGAGTGGGTGAACCCATCCTATTAAACGGCGTGAAGTTAATTAGACTGAACTTCGCCGGATATGGGATTGATTCCCACTCTCTTGGGTATGGACAAGGAATGCCCGTCTTTTTTGTCTCTTGAGCGGAAATCAATGTATTGATTTTGCTCTCAAGGTTTTTAATTTTTAGGCTTTCACCCGTGTCTTCACTAGCATTCTCGTTACCACCCCCTGCATTGATGGGAGGGTTATTGGTATTACGAGCTTCATTTGTGTCTTCATCTTCCAGGTTGTTCTGGTTATGATGACTTAGTTCGCCTTGTTGGTTCCTCAATGCTTGAATCTGTTGGTCATGCATCTCTCTCATGTTCTGCATAGCCATCTGCATTTCGAACCTAAAGCTTTCTTGTTGTTTGGCCATGGCATCTTCGAGCATCTTGGCCACTTACTCCGCGCTTATCATAAACGACTCGCGGGGTTGTCCTTCACTGGACACGGTGTTATCAGACGCAACTGCTGAGCCAACATCTGATTCTTCATCTCCCGAAGGTACTCTTGTCCGAACTCTACCATACGTTGCACGAATGATAGCCCCGGATTGGAGACGAGTTACACGTCGGGGTATTTCTGGAAACGCCTCGGGGTTATCCTGAGTCGATATTCCTGTGCTGGTCATATTGGCGGTAACCCTTGAATATTCACCGTCTTCGACCATCGTTCTTCTTCGCTGGAAACGCCTATGCCTTGGTTTTGGCGTTCCAGTGCTTAGTCTTTCGAACACCGAAACTCTCTCGGGGACTACCTTGACACATTTGCACTCCGACAGTACCGCCCGAATGAGCTTTGAGCAAGGACACTGAGTTTCGAACCTTCGAGGGCTCCTCTTTCTGGATCGACTCGTACCCACGGCACAATAGTATAGCTCGTCCGTTTGAAGGTCGGAGCAACCTATCGTGTGTTGGCACGATCTCCCAGGTATAACGTCATCGTCGTCAGACGACAACGTTTCCTTCTGAGGATGAATCGCCTTCTTTGGGCCTTCCAGAGTCACACGCCTCGAAACACGCCTTTGTAGGCATGAACCTTCAGCGGGCTCTTGCACTTCGATGCGCAAAGTTGTGCGCTTGGGTGCCACGATCTTCTCCAAATGTTGAGGGTTGTGGCGACCCCCAGCATGTTGCATTGTTTGAGACTTCTTCATTGGCCCCAACCGTTCTTGGACTGGAGCTTTGCCTCGTTCTTTGGGAATTGGACCGAGGCGCTCCAAAATTGACTTCCTCTTTTGGGATGGTCCTGCGGGATCTCCCGGAGCAGTTGCGGAAATCACCGGCGATTTGGGTTGATTCGCCGGAAGTTGAATCTTCGGAGGCTACGATTGTTGCTCCTTGGTCTGAATTATTGCTTCAGACTTCGACCTCCAAACCTTGCGAGTTGATGGCGGCTTCTTGACCACCTCCTTCTGCAGCTTCCGCCAGGCTTCTTCAGCTTTGGCCCGCGCCTACGCTGATAATGCGCGGCGTTTGCGGATACGCTCCTCCAGCATCGAACGGTTCCGTTTGACACGGACCCACTCCATAGTTGATGGCTTGAAGGAACCACCCTTCATTTGTTGTTGAGGCTGTTTGCCTCGTTTGTTCTTCAGATCCGCATGGTAGCGGACCCCGTCAACGGACTCCATGGCCTTTGCGAATTGCTTCGTAAGGCGTTGACGCTGCCTCTGGCGAGCTCTCTTAGAGGGAGCCACTACGCCTTCAATGGCGGATTTGACCTGTTTAGAGGCCGGTAGGACTTCACCCAACGCAACTTCGGCGTCGATCGGGGTGAGGTTGTCGTTGGTGGCTTCAACTTCTTCGCACCAACGGACTTTTCTCCTGGAGGAGAACTTCTGGGATTTCTTGGACTTAGGGGAGGAGGTAGATCCGGACGAGGACACGTACTCCTCGTACTTCTGCTGGTCGAACTCATACTCAACCTCCTCCACGACCGGGATCGAGATCCGCGGCTGCGACGCTCCGATCTCGGCAGCGAGATCGGCGGCTCCCACTGTGGTCGCCAGATTGTTCGCGGGAAAAATTGGTATTTTCTTCATTGATGACGTCATTGCTATCTTAAAGAACAACTTTTTACGTTACAGAAAGATCCGGTCTTTTTATAAGATCCGGTTTACAATGAAAATCAAAACAAAGAAACAAAAATTACAATTTTTCTCTTTTGTCGAACAAATCGCGAGCTCCTGTTATTCGGTCACTCGCTTTCGTGGGTTGTTTGCCTGCACCGATGGTTCTTCCGTTGACCACCGCGAGATCTGGATCCAAGCAGATCTACGAAGTATTACGGGTATTATTTCACCAAGGAAATAATAGCCGGAGGGATTGTTTCACCAAGGAAACAACCGCTCGAATCTCGGGATCAAAGACCAAGCTTTGATCCGGAGTGTATCGACGTAGATCTGAGATCTCGATCCTCTCGAACTCCTGCCTTTTGTGGTGCGGGTGCTCGCCAAGAATTAGATCCGAACGTCCAAGTCTTCACGCCTTCAAAAACTCAAGCACGAGGTCTCAATCCGGCAGAGTTTCGGCTCTCCAAAAGTCCTCTAAAACAATGCCTTACACCCCCTATTTATAGGCAACCAGATCTGTGCATTTTGCACAGATCTGGGTGGCCACCTCAGGGTGGCTCGGCCTTGGCCGAGCCACCTCGGGGTGTTTTCCGTCGTTTTCCGTCTTCCGGTTCTTCGTTTGATTTGTCCGGACTTTGATTTGACGATCCGGGTCTTCATTTGGCAGTAAATCCGCCTCGGTGTTTGAGTTCAAATCCATTTTGTTGTTGGACGACTCGTTGACTTTCCGAACCGTTGGATTGGTTCTACGTGCGAACGCATTCCGTTGCTTGCGTACAATTCGTTGATCTCGTCGCCTCGACACTCGAACGTCCGTTGATTTGTCGAATTATCGTGCCGAGCTGTGTTAAGGGACCTATAGGCAATTTTATACGCCTACAGTATCTTATCTCGATCTTATTTGATTTTCTAAACTAAGTTTGGTCTTTCGATAACCAACAATTGACATGCTATCACATAAAGAATTACACCATTCTCTACATGCCGAGCTATAGCTAGATTCTCCAAAAATCTGCATAGCTAGATTGCCTCTAGTTCTACCATGTATTTCAACATATTCCACTCCAAGTGGGAAAAGACTATACGCAATTATTTTATACTATACCAAGAAATGACCTAGTCATTTAATACAGAAGTATAACCAGAAGTCAACACTTGATCATCCACATCGTTGATTCTGTCGACATCTGAATAATATCCATAGGTGAGTGTTAATTCTACCATAGCACAATACATAATGTAGTTTTAGTCAAATTTCTAAGGACTATCTTAACCCATGCTAGTGAGTCATACTAGTTCTTAAGGAACATAACTCAGGATGAAGCTGAAAACATATCTCAAAGCAGTGTCCCTCCTTCAGAATAGACCGAGCCTGAGAAGCAGGTGCAAAAGAGCTTAGACCGAGCCTTAGAAGTAGGTGCCAGTAAAGAAGCCATAATAGCAACAATTCAAAGTTCAAGATAATAATCCTTGAATGAAATCCGAATGTTTAAAGGAGAACCAGAAGGTTAATGTAGAAACCCGAAGGTTAATATGTAAGAACTCGAATGCTAAATTTGAACCCGAAGGTTATACATATTTATCAAATCTGAGAAAGAAAAGAAGCAACCGATGACCAAGGTGGCCCAAAGGTTGGTCGGATCTGATGCTCATGCTGGAGACCTACAACGGATTAATGTCGATGTTGAGACGTTGAGAAAGATTGAAACGACAATGCAGTTACTGACTGTGAAACAGCAGTGCTGTTTGTTTGAGACCGAGAGATGGTTTGAAACGGCGATGCTGTTAATTTGAGACCGAGAGACAGTCTTGAAAAACCACTATGCCGTAAATTTAAAATCAAGAGATGATCTTGAAATGGTAATGCCGTTAAAATAGAACCCGAAGGTTTAAAATATAACCCTAAAGATTAAAATGGAACCCGAAGGTTAAATGAGAATACGAAATGCGTTAAGAGGCTATATAGCGGCAAGGCAAAAAATCTGGCATAGTAACGCAAAAAAACGTTAAACGATTGCGAAGCAGCAATGCCAAGATTTAGCAAATGAACGCAGAAGCATTAAAACTTTTTATATTGAAAGTGAAATAATAACCCTAGCTCTGATACCATGCTGATAAAAACCGCTCTGACGTACTTGCTGCTTATCAAGCCTTCACTGCGATGATCTTCACTCAGTGGCAAGCTCGTATTAAAGTTTTTCATTCTAACTGTGCCAAAGAATACCTATCCTCTACCATGCACTCTATCATGTCCTCTCATAGGACTATCTTTCAACAGTCATGTGCAAAATGGTTTTGCTGAGCGCAAACATCGTCATATTCTCGATATCGCTTGATCCATGCTTATTTCTTACTTTTTTCCTCATCGTTTCTGGGCTAAGGCCATTCTTACTGCTACTCATACCATTAATATCACTCCATCAAGCTCTCTTTCCGGTGCTAGTCCTCATAGTCGTGTTTATACTCATCCTCCCCATTATGATCTAGTCCGTGTTTTTGGTTGTTGTTTTGTTCTTCTGCCATCTCACGAACGTGATAAATTATCTCCCAGAGCTATTCTCTGTGTCTATTTAGGAATTAGTTTGGAACATCGAGGTTATCGTTGTTATGATCTCGCATCTCATCGAGTTCATATATCTCAACATGTTCAGTTCGAAGAGGATTCTCCATTTTATTCTGCTTCCGATGATTTTAATTTCCTACATACTACTGATCGTGCTTCTCCGCCAGCTACATCACCTATTTCCTTATCTCAATTCTCCTTTCGAAATCTCCCTAAAATCTCTCCATCTCCTTTTGTTGACTCTCCCTCACCCCAGCCTTCTCTTTCACCATCTGATCACTATCTCGTAGACACGAAACCCACTCCAGAAAATGCTATCTGCACCTGTGCTAGCATCCCGCCCACCTGAGATTCCTCTTGCTCTTCGTCGAGGCAAACGCCCCCATATCACGCCTGCACGGTATGCTTCGGTTACTTCCTATTCATCTATCTTTCATAATTTTCTTGCTGCCATTCATACTATAGTTGAGTTAAAGTTCTTTCAAGAGGTCGTTCAATATCCAGAGTAGCGACATGCTGTAGCTGTAGAATTTCAGGCCTTTCAGCAAATACATACTAGGGATGTTGTTCCCTGTACCCCTAGCATCTCTTTAGTTAGCAGTAAATGGGTTTATAAGGTCAAGTATCGTACTGATGAAACCATTGAACATCAGAAAACTCGTTTAGTGGCTCGAGGTTTTACTCAGCAACAAGGTCTTGATTATGAGGAGACATTTACTCCTGTTGCTCAGATGCCTACCGTCGTATTTTCTTGAGGTCGTTGCTACTCATCTTTGACCGTTATACTAGATGGGTATCAAAAATGCTTTTCTCCATGGCTCTTTATCTAAGACAGTATATATGCAACCACCTCTAGGTTCTAATATTTCTCCGGGACATGTATGTCTTGTTGGCCTTTTTGTTTTGATGATGTTTAATAAACAATTTACTACTAATATTGTTTGTCTAGTGTTTGTATTTTTGTATCTATTGTAAACAAACAATGTATTGGAGGATGGATGGAATCAAGTATTCACGATCATATCTAATGGAGGTTGGCGGAAAAATCGGTATGAAGCCTTACAATTCAAGTTAAAGATCCAAGCTAAAGCTTCATCCGCAAGTTTACCAAGAAGAGCTTATTGAAGATCAAGATCATTGCTTGGGTAAATAGTTTTAGGTTTATATTATGTGTGTTGATACTTTAAGCTCAATCATATACACACATACAC
>BQKN01067131.1:176867-198573 GCA_022839385.1 Asparagus kiusianus
AAATAAGGCAAGAGTTCGAGAGGAACCGGATCTCAGATCTACGCAGGCATACTCCGGATCAAAGCTTGGTCTTTGATCCCGAGAATAGGGCGATTATTTCCTTGGTGAATTAATCCCCCCGGCTATTATTTCCTTGGTGAAATAATACCCGTCGTACTACGTAGATCCGACCGGATCTAGATCTCGCGGTGGTCCACGGATAAACCCCGGCGCAGGCGAAGAACCTACGTAAGCGAGCGACCGCAAAACAGGAGCTCGTGATTTGTTCGACAACAAGGAGAAAAGTTGTAATTTTTCTTTTCTTTTATTTGATTTTCATTGTAACCGGATCTTATAAAAAGACCGGATCTTTGTAACCGAAAAACAATTATTCAAGATAGCAATGGAATCGATGAAGAAAGATACGATTTTCCCTGCGAACAATCTGGCGACCACAGTGGGAGCCGCCGATCTCGCTGCCAAGATCGGAGCGTCACAGCCACGGATCTCAATCCCGGTCGTGGAGGAGGTCGAATACGAGTTCGACCAGCAAAAGTTCGAGGAGTACCTGTCGTCCTTGTCCGGATCAACCTCCCCCCACAAGTCCAAGAAGCTCTCCTCCAAGAGAAAAACTCGTTGGTATGAAGACGTGGAAAACACCAACGAAGATCTCGCCCCGTTTGATGCCAAAGTTGCATCAGGTGAGATTCCTCTAATTCCCAACCAGGTCAGATCTGCTCTGGCCAACCCTTCCGTCGCAGTGGGCGTGGTGACTCTCTCGAAGAGAGCCCGCCAAAGGCAACGTCAACGCCTTGCGAAACAATTCGCAAAGGCCATGGAGTCCGTTGACGGGATTCGCTACAACGCGGATCTAAAGAACAAGAGAGGCAAACAGCCTCAACAGCAGATGAATGGCGGCTCTTCCAAGACATCAACGATGGAATGGGTCCGTGTCAAACGGAATCGTTCGACGCTGGAAGAACGCATCCGCAAGCGCCGCGCACTATCAGCGCAGGCACGGGCTCAAGTTGAAGAAGCCCGTAGAAAGCTGCAGAAAGAGGTGGCCAAGAAGCCGCCATCAACCCGCAAAGTTTGGAGGCCGAAGTCTGAAGCGGCGGTTCAGACTAAGGAGCAACAACTGCAGCCTTTGAAAGTTCAACTTCCGGCGAATCAATCCAAACCGCCGATGATTTCCACAACTGCTCCGGGACATCTCGTAGGACTGTCTCAGAAAAGGAGGTCGGTTTTGGAATGCCTCGGTCCATTTCCCAAGGAACGAGGCAAAGCTCCAGTTCAGGAACGTTTGGGCCCAATGAAGAAGCCCCGAACGATTCAACATGCTGGGGGTCGCCGCAACCCTCAACATGACGAGGAAATCAGGGCAACTAAGCGCACTACGCTGCGCATTGAAGTCCAGGAGCCCGCTGAAAATTCACGCCCACGAAGGCACGTTTCGAGGCGCGTGACTCTCGAAAGCCTGAGGAAGGCAGTTCACCCTCAGAAGAAAACATTATCGTCTGATGACGATGATGTTATACCTGGGAAATCGTGCCAACACACGATAGGTTGCTCCGACTTTCAAACAGACGAGTTGTACTATCGTGCTGGGGGTACGAGCAAAGCTAAAAAGAGAATTGCTCGAAGACTAGAAACTCAGTGCCCTTGTTCAAAGCTCATTCGGGCGGTACTGTCTGAGTGCAACTGCATCAAGGAAGTCCCCGAGAGAGTCTCAGTGTTCGAAAGGCTTAGCACCGAAACGCCAAAACCAAGGCATAGGCGTTTCCGACAAAGAAGAACAGTGGCCGGTGATGGAGAGTTTCCGAGGGTCACCACCAACATGACCAGCAAGGGAACATTAGCTCAGGACGATCCCGAGGCGATTCCAGAGGTGCCCCGACGTGTAACTCGTCTGCAGTCCGGAGCTATCATTCGTGCAACGTATGGTAGGGTTCGGACAAGATTACCTTCGGGAGATGAAGAATCAGATGCTGGCTCGGCAGTTGCATCTGATAACACCGTATCCAGTGAAGGACAACCCCACGAGTCATTCATGATAAGCGCGGAACAAGTGGCCAAGATGCTCGAAGAAGCCATGGCCAAACAACAGGAGAGCTTCAGGTTCGAAATGCAGATGGCCATGCAGAATATGAGAGAGATGCATGAGCAACAAATCCAGGCACTGACGAATCAGCAAGGCGAACCAAGCCGCCGTAACCAGATCGTTCAGGAAGATGAACACACGGATACAGATGAAGCTCGCAATGCCAATAACCCTCCCGTCAATGCAGGGGGTGGTAATGAGAATGCTAGTCACAACGCTACTCTTCCACCTCAGAATCGTGCTAATGAAGATACAGGTGAAAGCCTAAAAATTAAAAACCTCGAGAGCAAAATCAATACATTGATTTCCGCTCAAGAGACGAAAAAGACGGGCATTCCTTGTCCATACCCCAGAGAGTGGGAATCAATCCCATATCCGGCGAAGTTCAGTCTAATTAACTTCACGCCATTTAATAGGATGGGTTCACCCACTCAGCATTTGATTTACTTCAAATCACACCTGGGGGTTATCTCTGGTAATGAGCCTCTGATGGTACGGTCCTTCGTTGGCACTCTTCGTGGAGCCGCCTTCGATTGGTATCGTTGCCTCAAGCCAGGAAGCGTGAATAGCTGGGACGACATGGAGACTAAGTTCCTCGCTAACTTCTTCGACGACGACACTGAGATATCCATTGGGTCGTTGCTTGACGAGAAACAAAAGGACGGGGAGTTGGTCGACACCTTCGTCAAGAGGTTCCGGAACAAGGCGATGAACTGTCGGGACCCTATCACCGAGGAGTTCATTCTCCAGACTTACCACAACAACCTCGCATTGGATGTGCTGGAAGCAATGGGGATAGCGCCATCCAAAACATGGAAGGATTTGAAGGTCTGAAGAGAGCAATCCGAGCGGTTCCTTAAGAGGAAAAAGGCGGAAAGAGGCCAACAGGCGACGAATGCTCCGCAACAGAATTTCGTCCCACGGGGGAAAGGTAAGGCACATGCTAATGCAGTTGATGCTAATCAAACCTTTCAATTGCAATCTCAGCAACAGTAGCAGCAACGAGCACCACAACAGTCGCAATGGCAACAACGGCCTCAGAACCAGAAGTCTTCGGAGCCGAGGTTTCCTAAAGTGTACTCTTTCAAAGATGACGAAGTTCCCGGCATCTTTAAGTACCTGTTGGAGAATAACAAAATCCAGCTGCCGACGATTGTGGATCAAGAAGGGGCTAGCAAAGTGACGGATCCGAAGTATTGCGCATACCATAGAGCGGTCCATCACCCTACAAAGTCATGCTATCATCTCAAAGACAAAATCCAGGCGTTGATTGATGTAGGTGTCATAACCCCAAAGCCGTCCAAGAATGTCGGAGCCAATGCGGTGTCAATCAGCTTTGGATCAGTACCCACAGCGTGGTTTGAACCAAAACGCATCACCAAAGTGGGAATAAAAACAGTAAACGAAGACCCGCATGGACAGCGCCAAAAAGGACTCGTGCCACACACAGCCCCAAACGGCGAAATTCTCTGGGTTCACCCCGACCTGATTGAAGATGAACAATAGGCCGGATCGTCATCCAAGAGGAAATCAAAAGGGAAAGGGAAGTCTTGCTGCGGAGTCTCTGCTATCCCAGGAGAAGATGACGAAAGAATCCTAGCTTTCCCGCTCTCCAAAGAAGAACAAGAAGTCTTTGCGACCTGGAGTGGAAATGAGTATCATTTCAAATATCCATCTCCTAGTGATCAGTTAGCTGAGCAGGGGGTGACTAAATGGGGACCAGCTAAAACTCTCACGGAGCTGGGGGTGATCACGACTCCTAGACCGGTGGAAGAAGCTCGACGACAGCCGGTTGATAAACAAAAAGAAAAGAGGCTCGAGGAGGTTCAAAATCCGAAGCAGTCTCGTTTCAGTCGTTCGATTGGAAGAGATAAACCGGAAGGTTCGAACACTCCGCACATCTTCGATATTATGGCTCAACTTGCTAACATTCCAACACGGATAACATTGTATGAGTTGCTACGGTTATCTAAGGAAACCAGGGAAGCCTTGCAAGAAGCCTTGGCTAATTCAGAAGCATTCCTTACTCAAATCAATCCGGTACCTGAAGAGCCAGGACAGTTGGTTCAACACTGCAATATAGCAACTAAGAACCTTCCCTGCATTACCTTCACCAAAGAGGATATGCAGACGAAGAATTCGAACCATGATCGACCCCTATATTTTATTAGGTATATTGGCTCCAGCAAGGTCAACCGAATCCAAGTCGATCTGGGTTCTGCTGTGAGTATTATGCCGCTTCACTTGATGCATATCCTCGGCATTCCGGTTAGTAAGTTGGCGTCCACAGGCACTGTTATCTATGGATTCAATACTAGCGGGTCAAGACCCTTGGGTAAGATCCGGATAAAGTGTCAAATGGAAGATTTGAAGACAGAAGTCACATGTTATGTGATCGATGCCGAGACTTCGTATAACTTACTATTGGGTCGACCTTGGATCCATAGTAACGTTATAATCCCCTCAACTCTCCATCAGTGTTTGAAATATGTCGACGCTGACAATAGGGTTAGAACGGTGGTCGCGGACAAGCAACCATTCAAAGGGTATGAGAATTATTTCACTGATTCCCTCCTTTATGGTAACGAATCCGATACTGAATCATCGGCCCACGGCACAGACAATGGAGAAGAAGCTGATACCGAAGCCGGATTTGATTACAATGGAGGTTATGTTTTAAACGACATTGTACCCTTTGTAATCAACCTTGACGATGATCATTCGTCAGAGGGCAGTTGTAACTGGCAACTTGCCAATAATGAAATAAATAACGATTTAGAGTACTCCTTGTCTCTTGATGATGTGGTGAAAGAATTGTATGATAATCCCGATTTGTATATGCCGCTCCGATCGTCCTATATAACAAAGGAACACCTCCAGCATTCTTTCGGAATGACCCTGGTCATCCCGACTAAAATAGGAGGTGAAAAAGAAGTGATTTATGGTAAAGGAAAAAGCTCTCCATTACCAGATCATTTCTTAAAGGAAGATGAGAATGATGACAAACCTGGTCGGCATTTATCTAAGTATAGTCCGGAAGCGCGCAAGCTAATGGAAAAACAGGGATATGATTTCACACTCGGAGAAGGTTTATACTTCGATCGAGGTCCTCGTATTCCAGCCAAAGCAGCACATGTACCAAAAGGGAAACCCGATGACTATTATAAATACAGGCGAGGGTTAGGGTATGAATCTTCCTCAGAAGACGAATGTTGAGCGATACAAAGATGGATATCCTCCAGATTCCCCGGAATGGGATTCCGATACAAGTCTGGGGGAAGCATTCAAAGCCCTAATGGTGAACATGGCTACTGCTGATCCATCCACAATGGAGAACGATGATCAAGTGCCAACGTGGGAAGACCCGTGGGTTCACCACCTGAACATACAGTATGGTGATAGGTTCGAATAGAGAGAACCACCCACTGAAGATAAAATAGTTCAAGTTAACATGGGTGACGAGGCCAACCCGAAGCCCATATTCGTCAGTGATAGTCTTCCTCCAAATGAGAAGGAGGAGTTAATTGCTCTCATCAGGGAGTATATTGACGTGTTCGCTTGGAACTAGGAAGATATGCCAGGGCTCGACCCCAATGTGGTAATGCACCACCTCGATATCAAGTCGGATGCCAAACCTGTCAAGCAACAGCAAAGACGGTTTCGTCCGCAGATTATGGAAGCCATTGAGACAGAGGTTAAAAAATTGATCGATTCAGGATTTATCCGAGAGGAGCAACATCAAGATTGGCTAGTCAATATCGTTCCAGTCATGAAGAAGAACGGTAAGACCAGGATTTGCATTGACTTCAGGGACCTGAATGCGGCATGTCCAAAAGACGATTTTCCTCTCCCAATCACGGACGTCATCATCGACAATACGTGTGGATTTGAGAGGATGTCTTTTATGGATGGCTTTTCAGGATATAACCAAATTAAGATGCATCCAGATGACGAGAAGCATACAGCGTTCAGAACGCCCCTCGGTGTCTTTTGCTACACAGTGATGCCTTTCGGTCTGAAGAATGCAGGCGCCACATACCAGCGAGCAATGACTAAGATTTTCCAAGAGTATCTTAGGAAAACAGTCGAGTGCTACATTGATGATTTGGTTGTAAAAAGCCGCAACAAAGAAGATCACATCAAGGACTTGAAGACGATGTTCGATCTCATGCGAAGCCATCTATTGAAGATGAACCCCACTAAATCCTTCCTCGGAATGTCCAGCGGAAAATTTCTTGGATTCGTCGTCACCACGAGGGGTATACATATCGATCCCGATAAAGTGAAGGCGATACATGAACTGTAACCCCCTAAAAATCTAAGAGAACTTAGAGGATTGCAAGGGCGTTTACCTTACATCCGGCGGTTCATCTCAAATCTTTCTGGGAAGTGCCAACCATTCTCTAAATTAAACAAGAAAGGGGTGTTATTTATTTGGGACGATGCCTGCCAAAAAGCATTCGAAGATATCAAAACATATCTGACGAATCCTCCTGTTCTCGCCGCACCAAAATCAGGTAAACCGTTCTTGATTTATCTCAAAGCGATGAACCACTCGATAAGTGCTTTACTAGCACAAGATGATGATAATGGTCATGAACAGGCAGTCTATTACGTAAGTCGGACATTGATAGGCGCCGAGTCTCGATATCTGATGATCGAGAAAGAATGCCTCGCATTGGTATTCGCAATGCAAAAGATACGGCATTATTTAGTTGGACAGACGATCTACGTCATTTCCAACGTTAATCCAGTACGGGTATTTATGACACAACCGGCCTCTATGAATTGGCGGTTAGCGAAGTGGGCCCTTCTCTTGTCCTAATATGATTTTCACTTCAAACAGCAGAAGTCGATCAAAGGACAGGCGATTTGTGATCTTTTGGCGGCAAACCCAACAACGGATACGGTAGAAGTATATGATGACTTGCCGGACGAAACCCACGAGGTTAACACTACATCGCACCAACAAGTATGGCAATTATACTTTGATGGTGCTTCAAGGGCAATTAATAGGGTAATCACCCCCGGATGTCCCAAAGTCTCCTCTGGACTTGGAGTGGTCTTAATTTCCCCAGGGAAGCATGTGATGCCTCGGGCTTATTCACTAACTAGTCCGTGTTCCAATAATGTAGCCGAGTACAACGCGCTTCTCATTGGACTCAGTTTCGCCAAAGAGCTGGGGGTCGAATATCTCAAAGCTTTTGGGGATTCTCAATTGATAGTCAACCAAGTCCGTGGAGAGTATGAAGTCAGGAACCAAGACCTGATCCCATACCACCAAGAGGCCATCAAAATGGTAGATTCTTTTGAAGAATTCTATATTGAATACATACCTCGTCTCCAGAACGCTTATGCGGATGCACTGGCAGTGCTAGCGGTATCACTTGCGCAGCCTCCCAAAACTGAACTATTAGTCACAATAAGGACGCACCAACTCTGCATACCCATATACGATATGGATATTGAAGAGGAAGATGATAGAAACATAAACGCCAAAGAGGTGAATTCAGCTCAAATTGGGTCTGAGTCCCGAGATTGGCGTTTTCCTATCATTGACTACGTCCAATATGGTATTTTGCCAGAGAATGTAAAAGAAAGGGAATCAATCCGCCGAAGAGCGCCAAGATTCTTCTACAATACTGAGACCCATACATTATACCGTCGAGGGTATGATGGTTTGTTACTCAGGTGTCTTTCGATTAAAGAAGCAGAAGAAGTTCTTAAGGAAGCACACGAAGGAGAATGTGGCGCGCATCAGCCCGGTCCTAAACTGTATGATCGCATCAGGAGAATGGGATATTTCTGGCCAACGATGGTTCGTGACGCAATCGAATACGCCCGAGAGTGTCATGCTTGTCAGGTACATGCAAATTATATGCACCAACCATTGTCGGTCCTATTTTTCCCCCTTCAGTCAAAGGTGATCGATTCATTCTCGCAATCACGGATTACTTTTCAAAGTGGGCTGAAGTGATTCCGCTTAGAGAAGTGAAGACGAACAACGTCATCAATTTCATCAAACATCATGTCATATACCGACACGGCGTGCCAAGACGGATCATTCATGACAATGGTCCACAGTTCATAAGTAACGCTTTCATCAGGTTTTGTGACAAATTCAAAATTAAAGATGTTTCGTCAACAGCTTATTATCCCGCTGCGAATGGATTAGCTGAAGCGTTCAACAAGACGATTATTAAAATCCTGTCAAAGCTCGTGAAGACCAATAAACGAGACTGGGACGATAAACTCGGTGAAGCGCTCTGGGCTTATCGCACCACCATACCCACACCTACGGGAGCTACCCCATATTCGTTAGTATACGGATGTGAAGCTGTGCTACCATTGGAGATTCAAATCCCGTCACTTCGGATCGCTCTCGCAACTGAGATGACGACAGAAGAACAGCATCAAAAACGTCTCGAAGAACTCGAGAGGTTGGATGAAAAGCGCC
The DNA here is from genome assembly GCA_022839385.1 of Asparagus kiusianus. NCBI lineage: Eukaryota > Viridiplantae > Streptophyta > Magnoliopsida > Asparagales > Asparagaceae > Asparagus > Asparagus kiusianus. The sequence goes on from BQKN01067131.1 coordinate 185,405, forward strand.
TGGAAGCTCAACAACAAATTAAGTTTTATCAAGCCAGAATATCTAGGGCTTTTAACAAAAGAGTCCGACAGAGAAGCTTCAAGGAAGGAGATCTGGTCCTCGCTGCTCGCCGACCGATAATCCTCAATTCCAAGAAGAAAGGTAAATTCGAACCCAAATGGGAAGGGCCGTTTGTGATAGACACAGTCTACTCAAACGGCGCATATCGCCTAATTACTCAAGAAGGCACTAGGCAATTAATGCCAATAAATGGGAAGTTCCTGAAAAATACTATCCCTAGTACATTCAGGATAACCCATTTACCGGGAAGTTTCTTGAAGAATATTACACTTAATGTTCTAGAGGATAACCCAAAATTATTTTTCACCACCAAAATCCCTCACTGATCAATTTTAATTGACAGTGAGTCCACCAAAAATGTTCTTCTGGCCCTCTTGACTCTTTCCATGAACAAGAGGTCCACTTTCAGTTCGGAGTCCCCTTTCGATAAACGAAAGAACTCCCTTTCTCTTCTCTTTGGTTAAACCTTCTCATGGTTATAACCGAAGTTGAAATTTCACTTCGATAAACGAAGAACTCATCTTTCGATCAGATAACCAATCCTATAAAAGGTAAGTTTATCTAGATCTTCCAGATTCTCGAAGTGGAGATCCCACTTCTAGTTTCTTTTGCGCTAGAAATAGAATATAAAATTCTTTCTTTCCAGAATCAAGGAATAGAATATAAAATTCTTCCTTCCTTGTATTCGGGTTCGCCTTGACCCTAAAAGAAGACCGGGAAATAGAATATAAAATTTTTCCTTTCCCGCACCGATCTTTTTCCAAAATTTATCAATCTATGATTCATCCTAGGAAGTTTATCCTGAATCCTAAGCAGGGATAAGTGTACACCTAACACACGCTGCCGGTTTAGTATTTCTCCGTAGAAGAAGACACCAGAGTTCGATTCTGGGGTATTTTATCCTGAAACCTAAGCAGGGATAAGTCTGCGCCTAACACGCGCCGCCGGTTAGTTCTTAACCGTTAAAAAGGACACTCGCCCACATATTCAACATTGTGGCAGGTTGTTATTAATAACACCAAAATCCATACCTTACACGCATGGGGAATTTCATCCTGAATCCTAAGAAAGGATATGCCGACGCCTAACACGCGCCGTCGGTTTAGTCTTTCTCCGCAGAAAAAGACACCAGAATTCGATTCTGGGGTATCTCATCCTGAAACCTAAGTAAGGATAAGTCAGCGTCTAATACACGTTGCCGGGTAGCCTATTCCCGTAACAATAGCGAAGTCTACGTATTCAAAGTCGTAGCAAAGAGTCTAAGGGAGTTCATTCCTTTAGCACAACGTCACATGCGGAACGGATTTAGACAATCCGCATGCTAGCCCGACTCAAACGGTAGTCGGTAAAGGCTAATCAAATCCGTTGAAGGCTGGGGGTTAGCCAAAAATCCTAAAGTCAACGCCTAACACGCGTCGCCGGGTAGCCTATTCCCGTAACAAATGGTAAAGCCTATGTATTTAATATCATAGCATAAAGTCTAAGGGAGTTCATTCCTTTAGCACAACGTCACATGCGGAACGGACTAAAACAATCCGCATGTAAGCCCGATTCAAACGGTAGTCGGTAAGAGCACGTCAAATCCGTTAAAAGCTGATGATTTGCCAAAAATCCTAAGTCAACGTCTCATACACGTTGCTGTTTAGTCTTTTCACAGGAGAAAGACGAAGTCTACGTATTCAATATCGTAGCACTAAAAGGGTTAACTCTTTTAGCTTAACGTCACATGCGGAACGGACTTAAACAATCCGCATGCTAGCCCGACTCAAACGGTAGTTGGTAAAGGCTCATCAAACCCGTTGATGGCTGAGAATTTGCCAAAAATTCTGTAAATACGAGTCATTGATGTATCAACTCCATAGATTGGTCTCGTGACTCGAGTATCCGCCACGCTCCAATTCATTAAGAGCTTAAACTGTGTATACTCCAATAAGGTATACGAGTATAAACTATTCCCTATTTTTTGTTGAGAAGTTCCTGGAGAATATTTTTCAAAAAATATTCTTAAGGATAACTCAATAACACTACGCCGGACAACGTGTCGCAAATATAGACTCAACGCCAACAATCGAGGGTCAGTTCTATGTTGAACCAACAAGCATGAGCTAAAGATCAAGAAATCAGGAATCGACTTCAAGTTCAAAATTCTGACAACGGTCAGACAATAAATGCAGCACCGGAATCCGTACAGACGTTCGACAAAGCACCGAATAGCCTGAAGGATTGAAGGAATCCAGAACAGAAGCTATTCCAAGGTCCCATTACACCGACTGAAGGTTGGGGCAATCATATCCAAAGCATTCCAGACTCTTCTATAAAAGAACGAGGCTAAAATACTTTGGAGGGGGTATCTGTAGGCATATAAAACTACCTATAGGTCCTTTAGCACAACTCGGTACGGTGATTCGACAAACTAACGAACTATCGGGTGACGTATATAAACACGAGCGTCAGTCCACAACACCGAAGCCAAGTGACACGCAACGAAGTAGATTAACGAGGCGACGAGGTCAACGAATCGCACGCAAGCAACGGAATGCATCCATTCGCGTGCAGAATCAAGCCAACGGTTCGAGGAGCCAACGAGTCAACCAACCATAGAACGGATTCGAACTCAAACACCAAGGCGGATTTACTGCCAAATCAGGATCCAGACTGCCAAATCAAAGTCCAGATCAACAATGAAGCACGGTACCGAACAACGGACACAACGGCGCCACACCCGGGCGACTCGGCCAAAACCGAACCACCCAGGTGGCTCGGCGGCTGCCGAGCTACCCGGAGGTGGCTCGGCCATGGCCGAGCCACCCATGGGTGGCTCGACGGCCGAGCCACCCAATGGGGTGGCCGAGCCATCCCATGGTGGCTCGGTGGCCGAGCCACCCATGGGTGGCTCGGTGGCCGAGCCGGCCACCTGTGGCCGACCCAGCACAGATCTGGTTGCCTATAAATAGAAGAGGTGGTTCATTTGTTCAAGGGTTGGAAATTTTGGAGGCAAAGCTCTGCTGGATTCGAAGCTCAGATCTAAAAAAGATTCAAGCTTTGGGACTTTGAAGACTTGCTCATCCAGATCCGGTGCTCAGCGATCGTCAACGCCAAATAAGGCAAGAGTTCGAGAGGAACCGGATCTCAGATCTACGCAGGTATACTCCGGATCAAAGCTTGGTCTTTGATCCCGAGAATAGGACGATTATTTCCTTGGTGAATTAATCCCCCCCGGCTATTATTTCCTTGGTGAAATAATACCCGTCGTACTGCGTAGATCCGACCGGATTTAGATCTCGCGGTGGTCCACAGATAAACCCCGGCGCAAGCGAAGAACCCACGCAAGCGAGCGACCGCAAAACAGGAGCTCATGATTTGTTCGACAACAAGGAGAAAAGTTGTAATTTTTCTTTTCTTTTATTTGATTTTCATTGTAACCGGATCTTATAAAAAGACCGGATCTTTGTAACCAAAAAACAGTTATTCAAGATAGCAATGGAATCGATGAAGAAAGATACGATTTTCCCCGCGAACACATATCTTGTTAAATATAATTCTTGCTAGGATATATTGTTAATTAGTTTTAAATTAGCATAAATCGGATTAGATTAGCATAAACCCTATTCATCCCCCCTCTAGGGTTATTTCCTAGTGTTATTAGGGTGTTTTCACTTGGTATCAGAGCTTGGTGCTCTTTGTTTTAAGGTCTAATCACCTTGAGTTAAAGATCCAAGTTATCTTTTGTGCTAATCTAATTTTTTGTTTTATTGTTATTTTGCTTGCATATTTTTATAATTATGAATATGTATGGTGCATCTTGTTTAGGCTATGAACCTAGTGTTGCTCCAAAATTCAATACTTTCTCCTGTGATCAATGGTGCTTTAGATTCAAAATATTTGTTCAATCTAAAAATATCAAGTTGTGGGAAGTTATTGATTTTGCTTATATTATCCCCACGTTAGAGAAATACAAGTGGAGCTGTGACGCCCTAGGGTTCACACAAGGCTGCAGTACCAGATAAAACCCGGATTGTCAAACCTGCCAAGCACCAACCACCATGCTACGACATGTTTTACCATCACAATCACTATCTCTCTAGTGGAAACAATAAATAGGTGAATGTACAGACATGCAAAAATAAAAATAGACAATACTGGATATACACAGAAGAAGCATAAGAAATATTAATAATGAGCCTAACTGAAATAGAATAGAAATATCTCTGAGTATAAACTGGATCTCAAATACAATGAGTCAAATAAACAAAGTCTCACAAAAGATCTCAACTCTAAACTAAAATACCAATCTAGAGTTAGAAAATAATTAACTACATGTGGAGTTCTGCAATAACTACGAAGTATAATAAGTAGCTAAAAGGATAACTAAGAAGTCTCATCAACCTACGACTCTCCGTGCGCCGGACTTGCTGCCTGAAAGCAACAAGCGTCAAAGCGCTAGCGAGTTCATCACTACCTCTCCCCAGGGGAAGGGGTAGGAGTATATAAGAAAATAGAGTCAGTACTTACATATATCAAATCATTCATATAGCTCTCTATGAAAAATAAATAGTCAAGGAAACATACTCAAATCTCCAACATAAAGAATAAATACATCATCTCAAATTACATCCGAGTAGCCTGCTCTAATGTAAGAGGATGTCAACCAAACAAATAAAGCTACCGTCCATAACGGGTGTGCTAAAATCTTAAAGGAAATGCCCTACTCGCGGATAATCTATCATGGAAGTAAAACTTATAACTGATCAAATATCTTTTTGCATCATCTTGTGCTATAGCGATACTCTTGTAATCTCTTACTCTATAGCTCTGTGACAATAGGATTTATTATCTTCCTATTTCGGATACATGTAATAACGATACTATTGCAATACTCTTACTCAATCGTTCTGCTGTAATAGGTTTCATCTCCCTATTTCCGGATACGTGAAAGATTAAATACTACTCATGTGTATTTATAAATTTTAACTTGTGACAAAAGTGTGTTAATTTAACACAAACTAAGCATAAGTGCATGTATCTCGATGTGCGTGTCCACATCTGAAGTTCACCATCATCCCAGATGTTTAACAAGTTTTAACATTGTAGTTAATCATCACAAGGTCAAGAGAAACGCTCGACAAACCAAAATCAAACCAAAACCATGCACAGGCCAACTTCAGACTGGTGGTCAACCGTGGCAGTCGACCGCAACGGGCTCCAGAGACTACTCAGGTCTCTGCCCTACACGCGGTCGACCGTGGCGGTCGACCGTGAGCCCAAAATACAGTTTTTCCAGATTTTTGTGTGTGTCGTGTTCACATCATGTTTTTGTGATTCAAACATGGTAAAAACTTCATGAATCTTACACACAAACATGTTACAGCAGATAACTATGATTTTATGCCTTATATTTATATTCAAAACCCTAAAATATGCATAAAAGCTTAAAACGATGAATCAAACTTCTTTCTTTAGATTAACCATGTTTTAAAATCATCTTCAGATCTTAAATACATTTGTAAAATTCGTTCTCAACCTTTTTAGCATGAAAAGACCTAATCTTTATACATATAATACAAACGAGTTGTCTTTTATTCCTAATCTAGTCATTTAGGCTCTACAAAACTAATTTAAATCTCTTTAAAAATGTTTTAAAAACTGTGAGGGAGATTAGCAGAGATGATACTCGCCTGAGATTGTCGAAAAAAGTTTTAGAAGCAAGGTTGAAAGAGATCTCCACTCCAAAAGCCAAAAACCAAGAAAAATCCCGCTCGAAAGCCTCCAATCTTCTCCAAGAAATCAAACTAGGGTTTGGGGGTTTTGGTGGCTGTTAGGGTTCTTAGGAAAACTAAGAAAAACATGAAAAAACTCATATATATCAGGAAAAATGAATATGGGTTTAGAAATCTGAAACCAACTCAAAACAGGGGAAAAAACTCTCTGCAGTTTTCGCGGTCGACCATGGCGGTCGACCGGTTGCGATCGACCGTGGCGGTCGGACTGGGCATTTCTAGTTTTTCATGAGTTTGGCCATGGTGCATGTTTCGACTCTTTTCTCTCTCATGTATGAACTCGTTCATACTCAAAACACATGGTATTATACTCATATACCATTACATGATATTTATCATACTAAATACCCATATATCATAATTAATCTCGTATTATTATATCATTAAAAAATTATCGGTGTTTTACATTCACCCCCCCCCCCTTAAGAGGATTTCATCCTCAAAATTCAGCAGTCGCATCACAAAGCTCAATAACTGGGAAAAACACATTAAGAAGGTGTATTTCATACATAGAAAACCTTCTGCACCCATCTCATAGTATTAGCACAATAATATTTAATGTTAACATCCTAGAATACAAACATTCTCACGTAAACCCCTAACTAAATGAAATTGATATGTCAAGCAAAATAATCCAAACAAGAAAACCCTCATGTATATACCATATGTTTCAAATGATTAAGGATCAGGTGACAATATCCCCATTCTAGTGTTAAAGGTAAATATAAATGTGTCTAAACAACATAGATAATGACAATTATCAAAGCATCAACATCATACCTGTCCAAACAGGTGCGGGTAGTCGTGACGAACATCCTCCTCGCGCTCCCAAGAAATCTCTTCGACTCCTTGCCTGTTCCACTGAACTTTCACTAATGGAATGATTTTATTTCTAAGATTTTTATTCTCTCTAGCAAGTATGCATACCGGAATCTCTACGGTAGTCAAGTCATCCTGAATCTCAATCTCTGGTGAATCAATCACTCTCTGCTGCTCATCATCTCGTAGAGGCTTCTTAAGCATCGAAATATGAAAAACATCGTGTACACTCGACATCGATGCTGGCAGGTCTAACCTATAAGAAATAGCTCTAATGCACTCGATGATCCTGAAAGGACCAACATATCTCGGGGCAAGCTTCTCCCGTCTACCGAAACGCTGAACGCCTTTCATCGGTGATACTTTCAACATAACTAAGTCTCCGACTTGAAACTCTAAAGGTCGTCTCCACTGATCTGCATAGCACTTTTGCCGACTCTGGGTTGCAAGAATGCGCTCTCTAATCAATGCTACCTTTTCCGTGGTCTGTCTAACTAACTTCGGACCAATCAATAGACTATCCTCTGGCTCTACCTAATATATGGGTGATCTGCAAGGTCTCCCGTACAAAGCTTCATAGCCATCCCGATGGTAGCTTGATAACTATTATTATATGCAAATTCAATTAGTGGGATGTGATCCTCCCAGCTACCCTAAAAATCCATAATACACGCTCTCAGCATGTCCTCTAAGATTTGATTCACCCTCTCGGTTTGACCATCTGTCAGGGGGTGAAAAACACTACTAAATGACAACTGACTGCCAAAAGCATCATGAAAACTCCTCCAAAAATGAGGTGTGAAGACTGAACCCCGATTTGATACAATCATCTCCGGGACTCCATGTAATCTAACAATCTCCCGAATGAAGATCCTCGCATACATATCTGCCGTATAAGTCGTCCTCACTGGTAAGAAATGTGCAGACTTAGTCAATCTGTCTACTATAACCTAAATAGAATCATTTCCTTTCTTTGATTTAGGAAACCCCACAATGAAATCCATGAAAATATCTGCCCACTTCCACTCGAGAATGGGTAAAGGCTGTAGGGTTCCTGTAGGTCTCTGATGTTCTGTCTTAATCTACTAACATGTAAAACACTTAGCCACATACTCTGAAATCTCTCTGCGCATACCACTCCACCAGAAATGCTTCTTCAGATCCTTGTACATTTTCGTCGTGCCTGGATGCACTGTATATCTGCTACGACGTGCCTCATCAAAAAGTTCCTTCTTTAGTTGTAAATTGTTCGGCCTAACAATTCTACCCTTCATCCGAAGGCCTCCATCTATCCCTATAGTCCAATCATCCTTGGACTCTTTGGAAATCTCCCCCTTGTGGGTTTGAATCCAAGAATCCTCTATTTGAGCTTCGACCATTCTATCTCTCCAAGATGGCTGTACAGATAAAGCTCTTAAAAACACACAGCTCCCGCCAATCTCTGGCCTGAAATCAAAGTGGCTGAGGATATTAAGATCCCGATGAAGTGAACACCTCAAAGTTGCTAGTCCACGACGACGCTTCCTGCTTAATGCATCTGCTACCACATTCGCCTTTTCCGGATGGTACTGAATAGCAAATTCATAATCCTTAATAAATTCTATCCATCGACGCTGTCTCTGATTAAGTTCTTTCTGAGAAAAGAGGTATTTTAAACTCTGGTGATCTGTGAATAGCCAAACTGTACTCCGTACAAGTAATGTCTCCACGCCTTCAGTGCAAATACCACCGCTACTAGCTCCAAGTCATGCGTGGGGTAGTTCTGCTCATGAGTCCTCAATTGCCTCAAAATATAAGCTACAACTCTCTGGGTCTGCATCAATACACCTCCAAGACCCAATAAGGATGCATCAGTGTAGACAACAAAAGTCTTATCACTGCTAGGAATAACAAAAACTGGTGCTGAAGTCAATTTAGTTTTCAAAGTCTCAAATGCCTTCTGGCACTCTATTCTCCAAATAAACTGTACACCCTTCTTAGTAAGGTGTGTAAGCGGTGTGGAAATCCTCAAGAAGTCCTGAATGAATTTTGTGTAATAGCCTGCCAGGCCTAAGAAGCTACGAATCTCGGTAACTATCTTCGGTGGCTCCCAATCAAGTACAACTTCTATCTTAGCCGGATCTACTGCAATGCCCTTCGGCTAATAACGTGGCCAAAAAATCTAACTTCTGATAACTAGAATTCACACTTGCTAAATTTAGCATACAACTAGTGCTCTCTCAATATTTGCAATGCTAACCTCAAATGCTGCTCTTGCTCGGCCTCCGACCTCGAATATATAAGGATATTGTCGATGAAAACTATCACGAACTGGTCCAAATAAGGACGAAAAACTCGATTCATCAAATCCATGAATACTACGTGTGCATTGGTCAGCCTAAATAGCATGATAAGAAACTCGAAAGACCTATATCGAGTCAAGAAAGCAGTCTTAGGAATATCCATCTCCCGAACTCGTAACTGATAATAACCAGAACGAAGATCTATCTTCGAGAAATACTACACGCTCCCTGCAACTGGTCGAACAAGTCATCAATCCTCAGTAATGGGCCTGTTATGGATAGTGACCTTGTTTAACTCACGCTAATCTATACATAATCGCATACTCCCGTCCTTCTTATTCACAAAGAAGACCGGTGCTCCCCACAGAGAATGACTCCGTCGAATGAAGCCCTGAGACAACAACTCATCTATCTAGATCTGTAGCTCCCTCATCTCAGCAGGCGCCATACGGTAAGGAGCTCAGGAAATTGGTGCGGTGCCTAGTTGCAACTCTATGTAAAACTCGACCTCTTTCACTGGAGGTAATCCTGGTATGTCTTGGAAGACATCCTGGTACTCTGAGACTACTCGCATCTCACTCAAATCTGTGCCCTGATCCCGCAATATCACATCCTCTATGTATGCTAGAAATGACTCTGCAAACTGGTTGCCCCTGGAGGTAGCTACCACTAACTCAGACCCATCAAATGCACGCAAACTGACTGTTTTCGCAAAACAGTCGATACTCACATGGTAGGAAGATAGCCAATCCATACCAAGAATCACATCGAATTCAGACATATGCAGCATGATCAAATCAATCGCGAACTCAGAATCGTCCAAGCTGATGATGCATCTCCTATAAACATTCTCTAATAGAGACATCTCTCCCAACAGAGTGGATACAGATAAAGGAAAATCTAATGGCTGAGCTACAAGATGGAGTCTAACCGTAAAATCATAGGCGATAAAAGAATACGAAGCGCCAGAATCAAAAAGAATAAATGCTGGAAAGGAGTTCACACGAAACGTACCTTCCACTACAGCTCCGCTCGTGCCATGATCGTGAGGAACAACTGCATACACTCTACCGGTCTGCTACTCTGCATCACCTGGAGTGAATGGTGCCATCTGTCTCTGCTGGGTCTCCTGGACCGCTTGAACCTGTCCCTTAATCCTCGGGACTGGTGGGGGTGCCTTAATCCAGCTGCTAGCCCTGACTATGTCCCTGAGCGTGGTTCTGCTGATGCTGCTGAGTCTTTCCCTGCTAGCCTGCTGCGAGTGCACTGCGGCACTCTGCTGCTCTGTGTCAAATCTTGTTACAATTGTAACAAGCTCCCTAAAATTGACGTTGCTGCTGCACTCTCTGGTCCTACTGATGGCCATTCTTATGGGGATCCTGCTGATGCGGACCCTTACCCTGCTGATGGGGTCCTCTTGAGCCTCCAAATGGTCTCTTGCCCTTTCCTTTGTTCTCAGACTGTCCTGACTTACCATTGTCCTTGCCCTTGATGAATATGGCTGTATCTGTCTCCTGAGCCATGGCAGCATCTGCCGCCTCTCGCACTGAATGAAACTTCCGAGATACTATATATCGGCGCAACCCTGGACGAAGTCCTATCAGAAACATCTGAGCTTGACGCTCCTCTGTGTGCCACGTGTCGGTGAATCTAAGCAATGACATGAACTTACTTTCAAAGTCCATGAAAGACATATCCCTCCGCTCTAACCGAGCCAGCTCTAACTCCTTTCCGTCTTTCATTGCAGCCGAAACATACTGCTCATCAAAAAGGTATATAAAGGTCTCCCACGAAAACGACATCCTCTGCTCTGGGGTGAAACAGAGTCTATACCATCCTCCTGCATCGCCTTTGAGGCTAAAAGCCGCTAGCCTCTGCTTCTGTACAGATTTAATATTCAGCATATCCAAGATGTTACTCACATCTTCCTTCCATTTGTGTGCCGCAATGGAGTCCGTCGAACCATGAAACTCTGGAGCCTTCAACTTCTGGTACCTCTCTACCAAACGAAGCCAAGCCTCCTGCTCAGCCACTCCATCATCAACTGGAGGTGGTAGTACAACTACTGGTGTCCTCTCTGTATCTCCTCTTGAATGGGAGTTCCCTGTCGATCCTGATTTGCTAATTGCTCCTCAATAGCTGCCAAACGATTTGCCAAGGGCGCTATGAGATCCACTAAGTACTACAAAGCTTGCTGTGGCTCGGGCTCCCTATCATCCTGCTCAAATCCCTGAGCACGAGTAACTCGGCGTCCACGACCTCTTCCTGACATCTATAATTCCAAAATAAAGCTTATTACACAGTACATAGGATCTCAAGCATGAAGGACATAACATATACCAATAAGTAAATCATATCACATATATCTCATATCATGCTTTATTATTCAAAGCAAATTTTTTTTTTAGATTTTTCACGTACATATATAGTACGTCCTCACTCATACTGAAATAGAAATAGGTAACAGACATGTAAAAATAGAAATAGGTAACACTAGATATACACAGAAGAAGCATAAGAAATATTAATAATGAGCCCAACTAAAATAGAATAGAAATATCTCTGAGTATAAACTGGATCTCAAATACAATGAGTCAAATAAACAAAGTCTCACAAAAGCTCTAAACTCTAAACTAAAATACCAATCTAGAGTCTGAAAATAATCAACTACATGTGGAGTTCTGCAATAACTATGAAGTATAATAAGTAGCTAAAAGGACAGCTAAGAAGTCCTATCAACCTACGACTCTCCGTACGCCGGACTCGTTGCCTGAAAAAGGGGAAACAACGAGTGTCAAAGCGCTAGCAATATCATCACTACCTCTCCCTAGGGGAAGGGGTAGGAGTATATAAGAAAATAGAGTCAGTACTTACATATATCAAATCATTCATATAGCTCTCTATGAAAAACAAATAGTCAAGGAAACATACTCAAATCTCCAACATAAAGAATAAATACATCATCTCGAATTACATCCGAGTAGCCTGCTCTAATATAAGAGGATGTTAACCAAAAGAATACTACTGCTGTCCATAACGGGTGTGCTAAAATCTTAAAGGAAATACCCTACTCGTGGGTAATCTATCATGGAAGTAAAACTTATAACTGATCAAAAATCTTTTTGCATCATCTTGTTCTATAGCGATACTCTTGTAATGCTCTTACTCAATAGCTCTGTGGCAATAGGATTTATTATCTTCCTATTCCGGATACATGTAATAACGATACTATTAAAATACTCTTACTCAATTGTTCTGTGGTAATAGGTTTCATCTCCCTATTTTCGGATGCATGAAAGATCAAATACTAGTCATGTGTATTTATAAATTTTAACTTCTGACAAAAGTGTGTTAATTTAACACAAACTAAGCATAAGTGCACGTATCTCGGTGTGCGTATCCACAACTGAAGTTCACCATCATCCCAGGTGTTTAACAAGTTTTAACATTGTAGTTAATCATCACAAGGTCGAGAGAAACACTCGACAAACCGAAATCAAACCAAAACCATGCACAGGCCAACATCAGACTGGCGGTCGACCATGGCGGTCGACCGTGACGGGCTCCAGAGACTACTCAAGTCTCTGCCCTGCACGCGGTCGACCGTGAGCCCAAAATCCAGTTTTTCTATATTTTTGTGTGTGTCGTGTTCACGTCATGTTTTTGTGATTCAAACATGGTAAAAACTTCATGAATCTTGCACACAAACATGTTACAGAAGATAGAAATATATGGAAACAAAATCAACATATATAACCATGATTTTATGCATTATATTTATATTCAAAACCCTAAAACATGCATAAAAGCTCAAAACGATGAATCAAACTTCTTTCTTTAGATTAGCCATGTTTTAAAATCATCTTCAGATCTTAAATAAGTCTATAAAATTCGTTCTTAACCTTTTTACCATGAAAAGACCTAATCTTTATACATATCATACAAACGAGTTATCTTTTATTCATAATCTAGTCATTTAGGCTCTACAAAATATGTTTAAATCTCTTTAAAAACATTTTGAAAACTGGGAGGGGGATTAGCAGAGATGATACTCGCCTGAGATTGTCGAAAAACGTTTTAGAAGTAAGGTTGAAAGAGATCTCCACTCCAAAAGCCAAAAACCAAGAAAAATCCTACTCGAAAGCCTCCAACTTTCTCCAAGAAATCAAACTAGGGTTTGGGGGTTGTTAGGGTTCTTAGGAAAACTAAGAAAAACATGAAAAAACTCATA
>BQKN01067132.1:0-15210 GCA_022839385.1 Asparagus kiusianus
AAGGGTTTTCACTTAGCTTTCTTATTCTCTTTCTAGAATGCTCAGGATCATCACCAGCCACAGCATTTTGTTTTGTAGTAGAAGCCTGATACAATTGTTTGAATATTAAACGTCCAGTACCATAGTCAAATACGCTTGTTTGTTATAGATTTGGCATCAAGAAAATGAATTGACAAGAATGAGAATTAACAACAATTCTTTTAACAATCATGTGCAATATTACTAACAACAATATAGACACGTTTACCTTTGCTTCCTGCGCCTCAAGTATGCTATCAATTAGAACTTTATAATCATTATCTTCAATGTACTCCCAGTTATTGTAAACCTCAAGAAGCTTCCTCAATATAGGTGCAGCCTCTTTACTGGAAAATCCAATGCTCTTCATAGCCTTTAGGGCAGTTCTTGCTCTTGGAGGCGGAGGCATCCTTAAATATGATCAATGAAAACATACCAATAAAATGCATTGCTTTCACACCAATGACAATGAAAAGAAGAAATATCAAACAACAAAGCATTATTTCCTTTGAAAAAGTTCATGCCAAAGAAGTTCACCATTTTCCTAAATCCAAGCAATAATTCAGTGTGCATGAAACATCAGATTGTCTAATGAAAGAGTGCAAAATTCTTCTGCGGAGAGAAGGGACACTCATGTTACAATTGTTGTGCAGAGAACATGGAATATGCACAGTGTGATTGAAATCAACTAATAATCTAAACTTACGTATTGACATATGTACATACCTATAAGTACAAGGGAAAAATGCCAAATTCAGCCTTGGAATAGACTAAAATAATGGATCATAGCACAACTCAAGGGGAATCATGAGATCATTAAAAATCCTTCAATTATGAAAATTGTAAATTCCTCCTTACTTTTGACATGGATTCTCAAAGCTCAAACCCTACAACAGTAAAGAAAGAAGAGCAAAGAAACTTGAAGAGTTTCAAAAGAAATTTAGTAGAACTTTGCTGGCAGGGACCTAGGGTAAAAGTTAAACAAATAATTATCACATACTTCCAATAATCTCTGCTCAAATTTGATCAGAAGATTATTTAAGATAAATCAAATAATGTTTAGTATTCAGATATAAACAAATCAACTATAAGCATTCACATATAAGATTTATTTGCTTATCATATATCCGTTTAAAATTTGATTTCTTACGATTTATACTATTACACACTTGAAGTTATGTTTTGACCTTCTTAAATTTTAAGTTCAAATTCTATACTAATCTGAGAGACTTAAGATGCTCAAATCGGTCCTTTTAACAACATTCAAACTACATGGTTATTCATCATAATTACAAAGGCATAATTTTCAAATAGAAATTAAATTTAGTTTTTTTTAATTCTTTTGACAAACGAAAGTAAATCTTTAAACACATCTTCTTAAGTAAATAGTTTATTGTCCTGTAAATTTTCAACATTTGACGAATATTTGTATCTGAATTCAGGCTCAAAGAAATTCAAAGAAAAATAGTCAAATTTGAAAATTGCAAACAAATACGAATATGAATAACTTACTATTCAGTTTAATTTGTTTTGAAGATCTATTCTGGGAAAAACTGAAGGGCCACCAAAAATGAAATGTTTGCAGGTTCTAAGCGAGTCACAGTTGTATACTCACTAGAAGCGCTGGAGTTACAAAGAATATGATTTCCGTTTTCTCAAATAATAATAATCATAATAATAACATCATGCTGAGAAATTCCAGCATCAATTAGGCAAGCATGCGTCTTTTGTAAAGTAAAAATAGAATCTTTAACTTCTTAGCTACTACTCAAATAACAAAATTATCATTAAATTCCTAAACTTGGGAACAGATTCTCAAGAAATTACAGGACGATGAAAGTGGATAATGTCAGAGGAGAGAACAAAGTAAACAGCTTGCATGTGAGATCGAATACCACATTGACGCCTAAAACCTCCAAATAAACTGAACGAAACGATAAATTTAGGGACATCAAGAGATCACCTTTAGGGTTTCAGAGATCCCGAGCGTTCTGAAAGCTCGAAGGCTAAGGAAGAGAAACCCTAGATCGAGCTCGAAACTACCTATGCGATCGATCGAAGAGAGGAATTCGGTGGCATTTTCGATCAATTTTATAGAATTTTGAGAGGGAAGCAAAATGCTAGGGTTTATGATATCGAAATGATGAGGGTCTGGTGCTCCGCGGAACAGCTACCTAAAGCTGCCTCGTGACTCGGATGTTTTTAGGGCCTGCTTGTTGTCTAAAAAAAGTGGGAAATCAAAGAAATGGAAAACTATTTCTAAGAAGAATTGTTTTGGGAGTGTTTGGTTTGCTAAAAAAAGAAGGAAATCAAAGAAATGGAGATGAAATGATGTTAGTTGTCGCATTATTATTGGATGATGTGAGTGATTTTTTAAGAAAACTAGTTTTGATGTTGTTCGGTTGGCGAAAAAAATAAGGAAATGAATTATAAGAAACCTATTTCCTGTAGTTTGTTGTTTTCTTTTGTTCGGTTCATTCTTAAAAATAAGAAATGAAACGAGATGAGATGAGTTGTCATTGTATTATTGGGTGATGTGAGCCAAGATTAAGAAAAGTGTTTTCACAACTTTTTTGGATGAAAACAAAGAAATGAAATGTTAATGAGATGAGGTGAATTGTTATAATATTTTATTGAATGATATGAATGATTTGAAATGATGAGAACAGATGAGTTGAGTGATGTTTGGATGAAAATAATATTTTATTAGATGTGATGGATGAGTTTTTAAATGAAAATAATATTTTATTAGATGTGATGGATGAGTGGTTAGATGAAATGAATATTTTATTAGATGATGTGGATGAGTTGTTGGATGAAAATAATATTTTATTGAATGTTTTGGGTGAGTTTTAGGGATGGAAATGGAGGAAATAGTAGTTTTTGAGATTTTTACGTTTTCCATTTCCATTTCTTGGTTTTTAGGAAATAAACGAACAGACCCTTAGCCAAAATCTTTGAACCTGCAACGCTACGACAGTGGGTTTGAGTTTGACTTTGACTGGAAAACTTCTGGGTTTTTTCGACATACGTCCCATAAATCTTTCTTATTTTAAAAAAAAACAGTCTCCAAATTATTGCAATTGCTTTTATACTCTCCTATACGTTATTTTAAAATTAGTCTCTATTATTATTGGACTCACTAGCCCCGTAATTCTTAAGTGATTTTAAAATTAGTCTCTTAAATCAAGAATAGAAGTAACAGTTAAGAGGATCAATCCAAAACAATCTATGAGACTTGGGGGACCCAATAGAATTTTCAATGATTTGAGGAACTAATTTCCCTCTGATTGCTTCTTCTACTCTTGATTAGAGTGATTTTGCAATGATTTTAGGGACTAATATCAAACAAACTTAAGATAGAATAACAAAGATTAAGCCACAGAAAATATAAGCATATAAAATTTTCATTGGTTTCCCCTGATTCATGCCTTCTTACTCTCCTGACCACTTTTTCCCATCCCTCTTTTTCCAAAATGAGAGGGGGCGACCAAATATATAATTGTCTATCCTTGGTTCTCACAGTAATTAAAATTCAGAAAACATATTACTCTGAAATAAATAATATGTGAACAACATTCACATAACACACATTCTAGTAACACAAAATAATATGGAAGATATTGCATGTTAGCCTTGAAATAAAGGCTGCTTATTAAAAAAAATTCCTTTTCTTTAACCCCCAAAAAAGGCAATCAGCATTAAGTTACAAGCTCAATAAAAAAATCAACTTACAAGCTCTAGATTTCTCCTCTAACAATCATACAGCATTATCTTACAAAAAGGAGATAAAAAGATTATGACCCATGTACATCAACCTATGGAAACTATCGATCACCTCCTTATATAATCTAGTCACAAATAAAAAAGAAAAATATTTGTCTCTCTTTTTATCTGTTTACAAATTTGGATGTAGAGATGGAGTCTGAGAATGGATGATCGCAACTCCTACTGAAAAAGCTTGCAGAGATGAGAGAGTTTGCTGGAAATATGTAGTACGTGTATCTTGACTCGTCGTCAACATTTTCAAATGGGGCACGCTGTACTTTGTACCCTGAACAATTTAACGGTAACATCAGAAATATTGTTGAGAAAAAAGTGCAGTTATTTCTGAAACATAAATCAGGAAAAATTATGTGATAAGATCGTCGGTTTCCTGTGTTCCCACATTCAATTGAAGATTGACAGGAAAACATGATGCAGGTGAGAATGCACCTCAATGTTAAGAAACTCAGGAACAACTGACACAAGTGAACACAGGTCAGAATTTAGGAAACCCCTGGTTTTAAGTGAATGCAGGTCGGAATCTAACATAACACAGATAGAAAGGGACTAGTATTAATACGACATTCAGCTCAAAGTTCAAAATTACAGGAAATCCCTGGTTTTAAGTGAGTTCAGGTCACAATCTGACATATAACCATCCAGACTACGAAAAAGAAAAGTACATACACTTATCAAGTTTCTATTTTCAGAAAATGTCTATAACTTGATAAAAGAAAGGAATAATATTAATACAACATTCAGCAATAATGATTAAAATACCCACATTCATGAGAGAAGTGCTCTTTGATATAAATCAAGCAAGCACTCCAACATTGGAGTGTTATAACATGCCTACTAATTTTGTAGAAAAGGCGATGTACTAAAAGGAAATTCGACTGTTACATGATGCAAATACATAAATAAGTCACAATTGAATGCCAACGTAATACAGTGTCAAAACCATGCCAACAAACAATATATCGTCCCACATGCAAAGTACTCTATTACGAAGATATAAAGGAATGAAACAAAATAAAATGAGTAACTCACCTCTATGAAAAGATTTACTGTCTTGGTCTCCTGTGAATGCTCCTTGTGAAAAGCTTCTGTTGAGCTTCTATCATGTAGCACCGTTAGAGGACAGCCGATATCCCACCCCTCACAATCACAATGTCCACTAGACCTCCATCTTTCAATAAGAGAAGAGGGCCTACTGTCACCTGTGATGGGCCCACCATGAAAACCATCCGGAATCAAAACATCAATACTGTTTCCATAATTCGATAACGGATCTTTTGCAACTTTTTTGAGAAACTTAAGCCCCCAACCGCCCGTTTCTTTATCTTTCTCATGAAAATGCGATGAGCTTTTTACTATGGTAGCAGCTAGCTCAAGATTTGGTTGGAAACCATTTTCAAGTTGAGAGCTTGGTTTGACAATTTTGCTCGTAGACTTGTGCTTCAAAGAATTGCTCCACTTAAGCATTTTGGACACCTTAGATAAGCCTTTATTCTTCATTGCGCTAAAAGTTGAATCTTGCATTTCACTTGAATGGTCTTGGACGCCATATAAAACAAACTCCGTCTCCACTGATTTGGACCCATTTGGATTGAGTATCAAAGAGCTAAATACTTTCATCTTGCCAACAAATTCTTCTGCTTTATTACTTGATCTCGAATGGAAGATATATAAGAAGTCCAATGCTTGATCGTTTGATTCAATCTGATGAAAACTAGCCACATATTCTTTCCCGCTATCATTATCATCTTTGAATAAGATATTGAGAGAATTTTTCTTCCAAACACAATGAAGAAACCCTTTGGAAACAGTAAGATTTGGAGAAGGCTTTGATTGGTGTGAAATTGCCGAATTCTTACTTGAGCGAGAGACGAGCAATTTCTCAGAAGCCTTAAAATTGGATATTTCAGTGCTAGGAGAAGTCACTTTGGAAATGGGATCCTTTGATAATTGAGAGCTAATAAACTCGAAAGTCTTCATTGGATTCATACTAAAGGATGTTGCCCTAAATGGTCTAATTGAACCATCTAGTTTTCCTAATTGAAAAATTATCGAGCTCTTCAAAAGGGATCTTCGCATGAAAGTTCTTTTGGCTAATTCAAAGAGGTCAGTGAGATCACTTGCACTTCTTCTTCTTCTAGAATCTCCAAACCGGTCAATGATCATCTCTGAAGGACTCAAGTTTATAGGGATATTAACTAAAGATGATGTTCTACAAAGAAAATCGAGATGGTTTGAGTTTCTATTTTCCACAAAATCTGTATCAAACCACCTGAGGTTCCTATTGACATTGAGAAATTTGATGTAGTGTGGAATACTTAGATTATTCCGAAAAGGATGTCTAACATCCAAAATAAATGGATGCTTCTTCTTGAGCTTTGATACCTTGGAATCTAACTCACCATTTTCCTTTTCATCTTTGTCTTCTAATATACTACTGTTCCAATGTACCAAGACCATTTCTTTTTTCAAACAAGGAATGATCAAAACAAGAGACATATAATAAGCTTCAATCTTCTAACCCTCTTTCACCTCATGCCATGAAATCACAAAGTAGAAGATGGTAGATCTCCAAAGACCTAAGAACTATAAAATAAAAACCAATCAGAAAACACGCAGTAGAGAGAACAACCATACTCGCTGTCTTTTCAGGAAAAATAAAATAAAAAAGAAAAATCAAACAACCACCATAATAACAAAGACTTTATCACAAATAACTAAAAAAAGTGTATGCAAATCAATTTTATAGGGTTAAACAAGCATACCAGAAAAGATAAGCACGATTTGCTGTCCAATTGAGCTCACTAAGAAGGATCATCTATATACAATGGCAATGGAATATCACTAGGAAGAAAAGCTACCTTTAACAGTATTATTTCGGAGTAAATTTAAGGGGAGTTATATTATGGTAAGTGAATATAATACCGCTCGTCATAAAAGGAAGTCAACTATACCGCTCGTCATCCTTATCTCTCTCTTTTTTTTTTTTTGCAAAAACGCGTTTTTTGGATAAAAATAGTTGTTTTCCTAAAATGCTTACGGAATAATTTATTCTTCCATAATGCTGACGCCTTTCCACTAAAATGCCTAATAGATCATGAATTGGTGCCTGTGAGGGTTCAATGAACTTCTCTCCAATATATCTAACTAAAAGTCTATAAGATAATAAGAAAACGGCGGCAAAAGAAAGAAGATTGAAGTGTACTGATCACGAGAGTGATACTAGAATCATACTAAATAAAGAAAGTCATATTCACCATTGCTTCTATCATGAGTGTATTTCACAGTTTGCACTATAGCTAGACACTATACATGGTTTACTGATAGGTGTTGCATAACATAGAACCCTATGTACTTTGAAGAATATCGATACTTCTAATACCCAATAATAAAAGTACGAAAGTGAATATAAGTCTGAAAAATGACTTTATATATGCCAAATATTACATTCTCTTATATGAGATAACGCTCTTTCAGTTTGACTTTCACATGGTTATATTTGTTATAGTCTTATAAACATTTCTTATGCCTAGTTGTTGAATAACATAAAGCCCTTATTTATCCTCACTACTTTATCAAATGGTAGAAGACAATGTGCTACTATGTATTTCTCACAAAAACTTCTTCGATTGTGTTCATACGTTAGACCACGATGGTATTTGTAGACGACATCGGCCACTCAAAAGGTGAAATAAGGCTTTTTTTATGCTTAGTTGGCACTAGCTATTCCTTTTACCAGGTATCTTGGATGTTTCTGTACCAATTGCCATTATGTCTAGACGATAAATTCTTCAGCTTAGACCTAGAAATAGAACACATCCATATAATGTCCCAAATGGTACCATAAGGAAATAAATCTTTATATCAATACTCTTTTTTTCCAAATTGCATAACTAGTTCACAGGATAGCAGTTGATAAATAAAAAAGGATATACAGAAGAAAAAATAACACCGAAAACTACAAACATGACCAAAAGTACAATTGAATTAGATATTGTCGAAATAAAAGAAAATCCTAAATAAGAATAAAATATGTAATAAACGAGAATCCTAAATTAGAAGATAATATCTGCTAATAGATATAAAGTGTGGATTAATTCTAGAATTCCAAACTAACTTCAGCTTGTTCATTCCTCAAATTGTCTGTATAACAAAAAGCCACCTTTGTCCACACTTCGCTTTTTTCACCTCGTAAAATTCCTAACATCATAATTGTATGTCTAAGACACATACCCAGTGTAAGAAACACTTGGTCCTGTAGATTCTATGCTGCTTAACACTGAATTATAATGAGCAAAAGCAAATAAGACCTCAAAAGAAAAGAAAATGCGGCTTCAGGACCAGTTCAATTGCCAACTTTCTGCAGTGTAATCCCCAGCAAAAATTTGGCCAGCCAATCTTCTCCTTATTATGATTTATCTTCTTCTTATCTCAATTCAAAAGGCAATCTTTCCACTCCTTATTCACTAAATTGTTGAGATAAAAAGAGCTGCGATAGATAAAAATTGCAAAGTTTACTGAAAAAAAAATGCAAATCCTCACCTTGGTAGCAGAATCCCAGAGATACCCAGAAGCTGAAACCAGATTCAGAGGTTAAATCACCAAGCCCATCAAAATTTACAACCACCCCCTTCCTTTATCTTGCTTTCTCCACTTTAATCACTCTACAAGAGACCCAAAAAGACAAAGAGAAAACAGAGCCAAAGTGAAGTGACTCTCTACCCTTCAACCTCCATTGGGTATTTTTTTTTTTTTTACTGATATTGGGTACCAAATCCTTTTCTCCTCGAGTTGATATACAACAAATCTCGATGCGTTTTTTGATGAGAAAAATAACAAAAACAAGAAAAAAGTGTCGCATTTGAAAGAGAGGGTTTGGGGAGAGAGAAAACAGAGGAAGAGCCATGTGCTGGTTCTTTGGTTCTGTATTGCTTGGTCCTCTTTTGTGGGACCCAGAGTGGGGTCGACTGGTTTGGGTCAAGATTCTGGGTGCAGATACCTAACACATGGACGGAAAAAATGAAGGAAATTGCGAAGTGGGGAGAACACGATAGATATCGTTGCCTAATAATGGAGTTGACGCGGGGTTGATCGTGTGATGGGATCAGCTGTTTGGGCCTTCACACCAAACACACTTTTTCTTAAAAAGCTCATGATAGAATACAAATACATCAGAATATTTCGTACACATGAACTCTAATCAACGCTTACGTGACACTATAGTCTAAACGCATCTTCTCATCAACTCCTTGCGTTGACGTAATGAGCACTATGAGTGTGGTTTTTGTCAAAAGTTTAACTACTCTTTGCTAAAGAAACAACGATTGGCTTGGTTCACCTATCATATGCACACAATTATCACAACAAGATTCATCTTTTGTGATATCAAACACGAAAAGCAATGCATTTTTCTGTCATAAGTTAAAGACTCTTTGAGGTAACTCAATGAACTTTAATATGCTCGGCCTCTGGCTCTCTGCCCAACATCAAAAGAGTAATCAGTACTCAACTCCTATGAGTCTCTTGTATTAGCAATTTCGAGCCATACTCACATTGCATCAAAAAATATATACATGAATGGATGATAGGGTTTATTAAAATAGTTGATAGAGCATTCTAATATGATTGATTACGTGGGGGGAATCAGGAATCTTATTTAGAATGCATAAAATGATTTCAAGAGTTTATTAGTTTTAAACCCAAGCAAGCTGTTTGCTGTTCAAGAGCTAATGCCGAAGGCTAAATATAGGGCCTATATTTCCTGACTCCAAACCTTTAAATAAAATTCACTACTGCTTCTGGATGACATATATCTATACGATTAGGGGCTGTTCGGTTATTTCCTAAAAGCCAAGAAATGGAAATGGAAAACCAAGAAATCTCAAAATAACTCATTTCTTCCATTTCCATCCCTAAAACTCACCCATAACATCCAATAAAATATTATTTTCATTCAACAACTCATCCACATCATCTAATAAAATATTATTTTTATCTAACCACTCATCCACCACATCTAATAAAATATTATTTTCATCTAACAACTCATCCATCACATCTAATAAAATATTATTTTCATCCAAACATCACTCAACTCATCTCTTTTCATCATTTCAAATCACTCACATCATCGAATAAAATAATATAATAATTCACCTCATCTCATTAACATTTCATTTCTTCCATTTCATCCCAAAAAGTTATGAAAACACATTTCTTAATCTTTTCTCACATCACCCAATAATACAATGACAACTCATCTCATCTCATTTCATTTCTTATTTTTAAGAATGAACCAAACAAAAGAAAACAAGAAAACTACAGGAAATAGGTTTCTTATAATTCATTTCCTTATTTTTTTCGCCAACCAAACAACATCAAAACTAGTTTTCCCTAAAAATCACTCACATCATCCAATAATAATGTGACAACTCATCTCCATTTCTTTGATTTCCTTTTTTTTAGCCAACCAAACAATTCAAAAACCTCTATTTTTTAGAAATAGTTTTCTATTTCTTTGATTTCCCATTTTTTTTAGGCAAACGAACAGCCCCTTAATGGCAACTGCGGCGGTGAGCGGGGATCACGGTGCAACGGGACATTTTAAAGAGAAATTCGTGGGCCCGAACCTACTGAAACCATGTAACTTATTTTTTTTTTCTCTATTTGTAAGACTAGTATAGTGCACGTGGGTTGCACGTGGACATATTTGTTTTATGTTCTAATATTTTACATAATTTATTATTTAATTAATGGAAGTGTTTTATTTTGAATGTAATTATAAGAATATTTGATGATTTATTTGTAATTTTATTACAATTTAGATCATATACTTCTTTTAATCTTATTAAGATTTAAGTTTTGAACTATATAGGGGTTTATCTGTAAAAAATTATGAAGTTTTAGTATTTTTCTATAAATATATAAAATTTCAATGGTCTTTGTGATAATTATGAAGATTCATGGTTGTTTGTGAAAAAATTCAGGGTTATTTTGTGAACATTGGCAAATCATGGAATACCCAAAAGATATAAATTTTTTAATCTTAAATGACATAGTTCTATTTACTTTATAATTTAAGATAATGAGTGGTATTTTCTACTGGTGGTTTTATATGCAAATTTAGAATATAGTTTTAACATTAGGGAGGTTTAATATACTTATTATATAAAAAAATTACCTAAAAGACAAAAATTCCAAGTTTGTTCTTTACTTTTATGTTAAGTGTGTCATGCTATTCCAGTTTATATTGATTATCTTTATTTTTGCTAATCCATTATAACAAAATAAAATTCTCACTTTCACATTCTCTCTCTTCTATTGTCATATAATTAGTAACATGCTACAAAAAATATATCTACTAAGTTAATGGATAATACAATATTTCTCTCAAATCACAATTAATAGTAATAATTATAGAAATAGGAAAAAAAACTTCATTAAAACCCCCCAAATTAGACCTCAAACTTTAGCCTCAATCTGAATTCTCCACAATTCCTTGTATCAATCATATCATCAATCCACATATAGCCGTCAGCCTAACAATCACATCAGTATAAAGTATAATCCGAGTAAAGTTCAGTACTTCCTCGGCACAACTTTAATCTTCTTCACCCCCCCCTGTCGTTATCTCTTCTGAAAGGATAATGTTTTCACTGGCGAGCTTGTATCATCCAAATAATATCACAGTAAAGTCATGGGGTGAGTATAGAATGTTGTTAAGGTTGTAAGAGGTGAGTGTAAATCTAAATCATCAAATGAGTGAATTTATATAGGTTGCAAGTAAGGGCTATTATGATAAATAAAAAAACATGCTCTTTGGATTTCGTAACAGTCAAATGTAATTGTCACTTAAATAAAAACTACAATTAAAAATGTAATTCTCATTTCAAGTATGTATGAATGTATGCACTAATGGCATTTTAAATTGATACTTTGTTTGCAAATTGAAATGTATATTATTAGTTTGTCATATATGCGTTTTAAGTGGAGGGGTTATAAAAAATAGAAGTTAATATTAGTGGACAATTAATAGGAGAGTTATGTCATTATTAAGAATGTATGCATGTAAGCATTTAAGTTGACACTTTTTTTTTGCAAATTAAAACGAATATTATTAGTTTGTCATATGTGTGTGCATTCAATTCTCAGCTATCATGTCAAATACAACTTATAATCTTAATTTTTTTATGATAACATTAATATTGTATTAGTGGAGGGGTTACAAAAATAGAAGTTAATATTAGTGGACAATTAATAGGAGAGTTATGTCATTATTAAGAATGTATGCATGTATATGTATGTGTTTATATGTATGCAAATTTTTCATGATAACATTACTATTGGATTAGTGGAGGGGTTACAAAAAATAGAAGTTAATATTAGCGGACAATTAATAGGAGAGTTATGCCATTATTAAGAATGTATGCATGTATATGTATGTGTTTATATGTATGCAAGTATGTGCTGTATGGATGCATGTATGTGGTTTGGAGAGCATTTTTGAAAGAAATGTTTTAACATACCAACACACTTTTATAGTATTAGATGTTTGCTTCTCTCTTTTCGCAATATGAAAAGTGGACAAATAATTATGAATAGTGATCAAATTTTTAGTAATATCGACATAATCCAATACGCATGTAACTAACCACAAAAGGAACTATAGAAACCTTTTCCCACCGCTTTTTTTTTGGAGAGGACATGGAAAAAAAAAACAACAAGCAAAAAGAATTAATATGAAATATATATTTTGAAATATGTATCCTATTAAAAGAATGTGATTGATAAATTACTATAGTGCAGATGATAAACTAAAAGAAGATAGTGCAATATTAAAAAAACTAATAATCAAATATTTGGTAATTATAATTAAATTACATTTATTCTAACTAAAAAAAAAATCTAATAATCATATATATAGAGAGTCTCTCTATATAAAATCATAGATGCAAAATTGTACATATCTCGAAAATTATTTATCCATAGAAATCTAAAAAATTATAAAACAACACTTGAAAACACAAATATTGCAATGAGTCTCCTACAAATTCTCGAAATTATAAATAGCCCAAATACAAACAGCCCCAAAACAAGTATGATTTTGCAAAGCCCATTAAATTTTAAAACTTATAAACAACCCCCAAAATATGATAATTACAAACAACCCTTAAAGAGTATAAAAACTGCAAAACTCTACTAGAAAAATTTGAAAGTTAAAATAGGCCCTAAATAATTTTGAAAATTACAAATATACCCTTGAAAATTATGAAAACCCATCCAAAAATTAAAAAAAATTATAAACAACACCTTAAAAGACAAGAAAATTAGAAACACTCCCCAAAAGATTAGAAAATTACAAACAAATCCTCAATATTTTAAATTTTTAAAAAACCTCCTGAAAGTTTTGAAAATTGCAAACAAACTCTTAAAATTCAAAAACTATGAACAACCTTCAGAAAAATTAAACTTAAAAATTACCAGAAAACCTTGTAGAATCCCAAAATGGCAAACAGACCCCTACAAAATCAGAAATTACCAACAAACCTAAAAATTCAAAAAAGATCTAACAGACCCCCAAAAATACAAAAAATACAAAAAACCCCTAAAATATGAAAATTACAAACAACTCGTAACAATATAAAAATTACAAATAATCCTCTCAAAATTTCTAAGCTAGAACAACCCTCTAAAATATCTTAATAAAGGGCACAAAAAACCCCTTACAATTAAAAACTTGCAAACAACCCTCTGTGATGCGGTAAATATTTGCAGACATGCCATTGGTACTTTAAAAAGTAATTTTCAAAGTATTAAGTTAAATAACCTAGATTAATCCCTTCTTTATTTGATTTGCACTGATTATCTATGATTTTTATGAAACTAAAAAAACTACCAAGATTATATACAGGTGAATTGAGCCCTCCAAGTGGTCTTGTACTGATTTTGATATCCATAAGCAAAAAATATAGAGGTTTCATATTCTACTCACAACGTGTTTAGTTCATCGATGTTTTTTGGTATAATGCTATAAGTCATTTGTCTGGTAATATTCAAGAAAAGTGGCGGAAAAACATACATGCAAGTCAAAGATATCACACCTATCATTGCAAGCACCAGTATAATAACTGTGATAAATGTTATGGCATACAAATAGCTAAGTGTTGATCCTCATTGGGAGGCCAACATGTGTCCCGCTCTGTGCCTAATCAAGCCATATTCGAAGAGGGATGACTCGAGCAACTCCAGTGGTCGACCCAACATGCCAACAACTTGCGAGGCCGACAAAAAAGGTGGTACTTGTCGACCTACTTACAGGATCGAGACGAGAAGCATCCTTACTCGGCCTACTATTCCAGTCGACCCCACTCCCTATCAGCACTCGGCCCTTCCAGGCCGACAACTTGTGAAGCCGACTAAAAAAACATTGTTTGCTGGCCTCTAGTGAGACAAGCCGGAAGACGATGTGTCCTCGAGCTCCCAAAACCTACAGTCAATTGTCATCTCCTTAAATGCATGATCAGAATCATCATTGCTCCAGCCCTGAAAGTCTTTATGACTTATCGGACCATGTCAGCACTATGCACATCCTGTTGCCCTCACATTAAACGTCTGGGTAATTCACCCCCCTTAGCGGCCGACATCTGTAAAGCAGATGATGAGTGAGCCACTAGCTTGACTCAGCCGAAGTTACCTATCTACCCTTCGATCTGCTATAAAAGGAAACTGAGGCCTGTTGCCTAGGGTAAGCTATTCTAAATGATGCTAAACAGTTTTCTTGCTAAAAATTTAACTTTTACTTCTCTACTCAAGCTTTGAACTGACTTGATCATTAGAGGAACCATTAGAGATCCCAACTCTGACCTCTCACAAGTTATTCACGAGAAGGATAGGACTTCTAGCTCAGGAACTAGCCATCTGAGGAAGCCTGAGGACCCTAACATCCCTCATAATCCATAGATGAACCCTATATTTGATAACTGACATCAACAGTTTGGCGCCCACCATGAGGTTCATCATCCTTCTTCATACAAGATGGCTAGTCCTAATCGCCTAGGCCGATCCTCTAATTCTTTTGTTGATGACCAACACTTGGGTTATATCACTCAAGTCTAAATAGAGGAATCGGCTCAGAGGATTTATCAATCTCTCCAACAGCAGTTTGCTTCTTTCACGAACGAACTCCTCAGTCGGATTCCTCCTCAGCGACCCTCTCCATCAGTCACTCCTCCTCCCCCCCCCCCCCCCCTCATGTGGGTCAGGCCGAGCAATGACCGCATGAAGACTACGCTAAGCACAACTCTCTTCCGCCTCGCCAGCAAGCTTGCTTCGCTCCTCCTCCTCGATAGCCCTTACTGTATGCTGACGCAATGGGAGAGAGCCCCAGCTTCAGCCACGATGGCCATGAGC
>BQKN01067133.1:0-18098 GCA_022839385.1 Asparagus kiusianus
ATCATTTGCTCAAAGCTTCTTTTAGGTTGGCCCTGAGGTCTGGTATTTCTTTCTGCTAAAGGCAATATTGATGTGAAACGGGACAGTGAGTCTATCAGAATCAGCGATCTAAATCAAATAATGCACCATTTCACAAAATTTCATGATCTTTGAAAGGAAATTAAATTCAAAACAACTAATGTGACAGATGAGTTTAACAAGATTTCATCAATAATTATGAATAATTCCAATCTCGATCAATTTATTACAATATTCATTATCATTGCACAAGTTCAACAATCAATATCAAGTTTTAACAGTCACATGCTCAGTTACTCTCAACTCACAAATATAATCTAAGTAGTGAATAAATGATAAGAGTTCAAAGGTGGAATACTCATGCAATTAACTAATAAAATGAGATTAACAGAAAAAAAAGAGGGAAAGAAACCTTCGTCGGTATGAACAGACTCAACGTGAGAAATCCTGGAAATGGCGCGATGATGATGAACTGGCTGACAATGGTGGCGGCGAATCTGAGTGACGACGACTGTGGTGAATTTAACGATGATGACGTGTACGACGACGTCGAACTGGATGACGACGCAACGACGGGACAAGGTGATGTGATGACTCGTGGATAGGTGGCTGGAGGGGAGGTGAAGAATTAGGGGTTTCGGCGGGGAATAGGGTAGGAGGCGGTGGCCTGTAGTGGGGAAAAAGGGCAGGGGTTCGACTGCTGGCGGGGCTACTCGGCGGGAAGGAGAGCAAGGGGGAATCGACGAGAGTAGGGGAGGAGGGGGGGCTGTTTAGGCAGAGGATAAGAACGAGAGGTGGAGTTAGGGTGTCGTGTGAGGGTGTCTCAGGTGACGGGAGAAGAGGTGAGGGGTGTTCGACTGTTGTTGGGGGTGAGGTTTTTTTTGTCGGTTGTTTGTGGTAGACGAAGGTGGAGGAGACGCGGGATTCGCTGGAGTGCAAGGGGAATGGGTTCTCGGGCTAGTGGCTGTTAGGGGAGAAGGGCTAGGGCTTGGTGGGTGAAGAAGAGGAGGAGAGAGTTAATGACTGGAGGCTTGAAGAGGGATGGAATAAGATTGGGTTTAACGGTTGGAAAAAGGAGAGAAGAAACGGGAGACTTGTAGATAGGGTTTCACACCCATGAGGTTTCACACACTCATTAATTCAATTAGCCACAATTTTCTTCGTTCAATAATCCATTCGTCAAATCTGAATTGTAGTAGTGTTTAAATAGAAACGGAAAAATTCAGATCTGGGAAAATCCCTCAAATCACTCAATTGTCAAAACTGATAACTACTAAATTTAAACCTAATCCAAAATTCAAATTTCAAAATTAAGATAAAAAAGTCAACTAATCAAATATGGAAATTGCCATTTTTTGTCCTCATCATTCTCCTCGGGTGGGATAAAACTCGACTCCGTCGAGTTAGTTGTAGAAACTTGTCATCTTCAGTATACTCTGTCTGCATCTTAACCTGCCGTCAGTTACTTTCCTGCATCTTAAATCATTATCTAGATTGTATTGTAAATTCACCATCTAAAATATTATCAAAATTCACTGTTACATGGGTGAATATATAGAAGTGAGGTAAATTGAAAGAACTCTCAGTAACAATAGGCTATGGTCAAGCTTATATCAGTGGATTGCTAATAACATTGCGAGCTGCTTAATCAATCAATATTGAGAATAGAACTATGACCAAATTGTAGGCTGTCTAAAAATCACAATAGATAGCTGATCCCCACAAGATTACGAGGCAATGGTTCCTTCAAATCAAGAAGCAGAATTCATCCTTACAATCAAAATGGAAGAGATTTCTAAATCATTACATCCGCAGCATTATAATCGCTACAAACACGACCTCATGTTTGAGATGATTGATCTTGATGGTTGTGACAATAACATGACCAATATTATATTAGCAACTATTAGAGATGCTGATGAGCAGTATAATGATTTCAGAAATAAAAGGTTGGACTTAGTTGGTGAGTTGCTAGGTAGAGAGCTGTGGGTAAATATTCACTGATTCTCATCAAGTTCCAACAATGAAAGCTACAATCAGATAGCTTTCGTGCCAACAAACGAAGGTTATGAATGGAGGACTTTTCACACAGATCGAGAAGAGTTACAATTCAACGACACTTCCGACAGCTGATGAAAACTCTATTCAGTGGTCTTCACAATCAACAGTGAGAGTTACAATCTGAAGACTTTCACACCCCACAACAACTCAAGCGAGGATTACTGAACGACGGTCCTTGCAACACCTTACAGAAGAGGTTACAAGTCAACCAACTTCTTCTAAAATGCGGAAGTCATCCCCGTGTTACAACTCAAGAAGTGCACACGACCTCAGCGTTTCCAAGCTGCAGCAAGCAAAACGCGAGTGACCCTCGCGTTCGTTGGTGTTCAGTCAACACCCAACCTCACGTCTCAATTCTAAGACGCGGGGTTAGGGTCCTGAACGCCAAGATGGGCGTTTGACTCATTCAAATCTGAGTCGAATGGTTCCAGAACTGCTTTCCCCACGATCTGAGGAAATCACGTCCACTTAGGAGCGGATTTAGAGGGCAGTTACAACCTCTTATCCCCATATAAAACTCAACAAACTCAACTGAGTTAAAAGCTGGCTCTTGGAGAATCGGTTTTGGGATCTAAACCGCACAGGTTTGGAGGTGATTCACGATCTCAACCATACAGAGAGGCAAGAGAGACGAAATCCTTGGAGATAGGATTTTCGAATCAAGTTCAGAAGATCAAATCTGAAAGGATTCTTCAACAGCAGAATATCCGCTTGGTCATTAACTGAATCTACGGTTCTAACAACTCTATCCACAGAGCTCTAACTCGTTCAGAGCTATAACTCGTTCAGAGTTCTTAAACTCGTTAAAGAGTTACCCATTAAACTTTCCACAGAAGTTCATCGTTCCCACGAGATAAGAGACGGTCCGATCGTCAACGGAGAGCAAATTCGACGCGAACAATCGAAGGAGGCACTCCATCGCTACCGAGAAGAACCCAGTTTTAAACAAAGGAGAGAACCAAATTCGTTCTCTTCTCTTTTGTAATCAAATTATAACCGAGATTAAAGGAATCAAAGTCAAATTTCTTTTATCCTCTTTATTGCAATTTTCCAACATACAAAAGATGGTGACTCTACTGGGGACTAGCTTTTCCGACGAAGAAGTGGTGGCGCAGTCTGACGTCCACCTCATGGGAGCTACTGTTGAAACTCTCGTTGTGGAGTTTGACCAAGCAAAGTACGAGGAAGCCCTCTCCTCTGGATCGCTTAGCCCTAAGGCTAAGCATGATGTCCGCAAGACCTCCAAGGAGGTCAAATCTGCTGATGAAACGCCAAAGAAAGTCCTCTCCTTTGGCTAAAAATCGTCGAACAGCCCCTCCGCTTTAGGAGCGGGCTCAGCCTCTGCTGAACTCGCACAGCGAGTTAAATATCCCACCTCTGCGTCAATACGACGTGCTTCGGGCCATAAACGGCCTATAGAGGAGATGAACTCCATGAACGTCAACGACGTTGCTGCTAAAGCTTTGAGACAAGCCAAAAAGAACGCCGCTCGCAGACGGAGAAGATCCATACGACGAGCACACCTGCACGAAAGACGAATGTTGGCCCAACGCAAGGATCACGTCTCTGAAACTTTACCCGAACATAGCGTTCCCAAAACAGAATGCTCGCTTCGAGGCAATGAGCCCAACTACTAGCCTCGGCTAATACAGCTGAAACGCGACCCTCAATGGCGCGTTGTTCCTTCAAAATGCAGCCCTCAGAAGGAAGCTGTCAAAGATAAATGCGACCCTCAGGGGCGCGTTCAAACAGAACATGACTCGCAAGAGTCTGTTTCACCAACTAAACGCGATCCTCAGGGGCGCGTTCAATCAAAACATGACCCTCGGGGGTCTGTTTCATCATTTAAACGAAGGCCCCGGCCTAACGTTAACAAATCCAAACGCGACCCTCGCGTTATTCTTCAAGAACGCGACCCTGGCGTTGTTCTTCAAGAACGCAGTCATCAAGAGGTCCGTCAAGTTCAAAAAAGTCAACGTGGGTTTAAAATCCACGTTCGACAAGAACCAAACTCATCCACCCAAGGGCAAGGGGTTCCATCTCCGCCTCCACACCCAGGGAAAGCTTCCTCCCAAGTTCCTGATCTGCGGGAATTGTTATCAAGAGGAAAACCAGCACTACCAGCAGCTCACTCGTGCCAATGTGAGAGGCTTATCTCGACAGTCCTTTCAGAATGCCATTGTTGCACATCCGCACCTCGGCAGTCTGTATTCAACAGGTTGACGAACACTGTCAAACCTGCCAAACGACGACGCCGATACAGAAAGAAGACCATCGAGACTGAATATCCCGAAGTCACTATAAATGTGATAGGTAAAGGAAAGGCTTCAAATCCCAGTTCTGAGGAATCACAAAGGAGCCATTCCCCGACTGTTCGGGAAAGGTGTGAAGAGTTTGAAGGGGTATACCGACACATCCGAACTCGTACAGGAGCTATTCGCGCGGTTAACTACCAGAGGTTAGCCAAAGGAATTGTCTATGATGATGAACATTCGGCGATAGCCGAATCTGAATCTTCCAGTTCTGTTGTGACTCGTGAAGTTTCTACTTACATGGCAGGAAATCCTGAAGACATAGCCAAAAGAGTGGACGAACATCACGTCATACTCCAAGCACAACAGGAGACCCTTCTTCAGATGAAGGACATGTTGGCCCAGCTCCTTGCTGAAAAAGGCCAAAAACCTGAATCTTCCCGGAGAACCACATCGAAGGGAAAACAAAAGGCGACCGAACATTCGGATCGTGAGACTCACAATCTGGAGTCCTCCTCTGAAAACGAGAAGGAGACAGAAAGAGAACTACATCCTCAGTCCGCTAAAGTGGATGAACTGGAGGCTCGCCTCAATGCAATAGCCAACAGAAGCGAGCTCCGCAAAGAAGGAGTAGTACGACCTTATCCTGCTGAGTGGGACACAGCTCCCTACCCACCAAAGTTTAAGGCCCCAACTCTGCAACCTTTCGATGGCACAAGGTCACCAAACCAACTCATCTACTACTTCAAGTCACAGACTGGAGACGTGGTAGAAAATGACGCCATCCTGACCCGCTTGTTCATCAGCACTCTTAAAAGAGTTGCCTTTGAAAGGTTCATGAAACTGCCTGTCGGGTCTATCCAGAAATGGGTAGATCTGGAAAGACTATTTTTGGCCAGGTTCTTTGAAGACGACACAGAGGTCTCGGTCCCAACTCTTCTCGCCACTAAGCAAAGGAAAGGAGAGTCTATCAATACCTATGTCGAAAGATTCCGTAGCATGGCACTGCGATGCCCTTCAGGTATGACCCAATCAACCTTGGTTGAAACTTGTAGGCATAACTTGCAGACCCAGCTTCTGGCTCAGATGGGAGTAGCGGAATGTCGCTCCTGGAGACAACTGGTTTCACAAGGAGAAAAAGCTGAAGAGATTGTTGCTCGAGTAAAGGCTAGGGAAGTGTCGCAACCCAAGCCGCAGCAACAAAGCAACCAGCATAATGCCCAGCGGTCTAAGGGAAAGGAGACTTTGGCAGCCGACGCCAACACGCAGGTACCGCCTCCCACTAAGCAAGGCAATTCGCCCAATCAGCAAAGAGCACCCAAGCAGTATTCGTTCAAGGAAGAACATGTGGATACTTTATTCCAATTGATTCGGAAGAACAACAAACTGCAGCTTCCCGAAGTCAGGAAACCGGATGAGGCAGGAAAAGTTGACGATCCCAACTATTGCCGCTATCACAGGTTCCTGGGTCACCCTACTAGAAAATGTTATGTCTTTAAAGACATTTTACAAAATCTGGTAAATGCAAACATGCTCACCTTGAAGCCCGAACAGAAAACAGTGTCTACCAACTTAATAGCGGTCCAATTCGGTGACTTCCTGCCAGTAGCAGCTACAAATGGCGCCATTCCCGTCTACAAGGGAGAGATGCATGTGAAAAATACTGACTTGCATGGTGAGAAAGATAGGGGGTTGGTACCCCTCACCACCCCCAAAAGGAGAAATCATGTGGGTCCACCCTGACCTGCTAGGAGATCAACAGTGGATGAACACCTCGTCCAAGAAGAAAGGAGGCAAGGCTAAGTCTTCTAACATGATTAGCCCCTCTGTGGCTGAGAGTGATGATCACCTCAAACCTCTTACTGATTCAGAAGAAGAGAGGATTGCCCTGGCAGCATACCTAGGAGACAACCCTGGCACTCGGTCAGGGAAAGCTTACTTGAGAGACTACAGTCAAAAAGCTCAAGAAGCTGAGGATCAGCCCCAGGACACTGGAGGTTCTGTACCGAAGAAGCCGGTCGACAAAGGGAAGCAAGGAGATTCGGTTTAATAGAAATCTTCACCACGAACCTGGAGAATCGAGCGCTCCTTTTTAGTTTAACGTCATGGAACAACTGGCCAATATACCAGCCAGAATTACACTATATGAGCTCCTGAGGTTGTCCAAAACTACCAAGGAAGCTCTAATTGAAGCATTAAAGAATACGGAGAGCTTCATTACGCAAGTTCCTCCAACTCCTGAAGCTTCTAAAGACCAACCTTGCCTGCAATGTCTGCAAGCTGCAAAAAGTTTACCTTGTATATCGTTTACTCAAGAAGATATGCAGGTTAAACACAAACACGACAGACCTTTGTACTACACAGGGTATATCGGATCTTCCGAAATCAGTCGTGTTCAAGTTGACCCGGGCTCAGCGCTCAGCATCATGCCCTACAGAGTCATGCAGGTATTGGGAATCCCTATGCACCGGTTGAACACCACCTAAACCACTATCTTCGGGTTCAATGCAAACAGCACTCGGCCCCTGTGGAAAATCAAACTCAGATGCCAAATTAGAGACCTTAAGTCCGAAGTGACCTGTTACATAATAGATGCGGACACGTCCTACAATCTTTTGCTAGGACGACCATGGATACATGCAAACCGCATTGTCCCATCTACTCTGCATCAGGTCATGAAATATGCTAACGATGAGGGAGAAGTTTGAACCCTAATTGCAGAGAAATATCCCTTCAGAGGGGTGGAAAACTTTCACACCGACTCCGTTTTCTACCTGGAATCCCAGGAGAAAGAAGAGGTGGACAGCGGCAATGAAGCCGACATTAAACCGGATCCTGAAGAAGATTGCCCGTGGGAACTGAATCTAGATGTAATGGGTCAGGTGAGAGTAATAATAATGTACCGAGCGGGAGTGAATGGTGCATTAATGAAGATTTTATTTTGGCGTACTTGTCTGATGTGTCCTCTAAAAATAAACAAATAGAGAATGATCATAATGCAGGTACCAACCCTTGGCACACATTGTGTGCACAGACATCTCTCACATTGCCGATTAAGTCATCATTCGCTTCAGATGAAGAAGTAGAAGATGCACAGAAGGCTTTCTTCAAAGTCCCGTCCAAAAGGAAAGGGCAGAAGCCAATCTGTTTTGGTAAGGTCAAATCCGAACAACTCAAACGAGGAAGTTCAGAAGAAGATGATGGAGCTCCTCAATTCCATTACCATGAACCTAATTCCGTCCAATTAATGAGACGAATGGGGTATGACTTTGGTGAGAAACAGGGTCTAAACTTCGGGAAAGGTAGGCGAACACAAATTCGGATGTCTTTAACCCCCGAAGGGAAACCCCCAGATTATTACCAAAAAACCAGAAGAGGCTTAGGTTATGTCACACCCCCCTCTGTCCCAGAAAATAAAATCAGTAACCATCTGCGGCGGGATTATTCATCCGGAACATCTTCTTGGGAATCCGGCGTTAGCGTCGGACCTTTCTTTAAAAGTTTGACTATGAACATGGTTTCAACTAGTCCCCCAGATGAAGACGCAGGGGGTAATGAAGGATTAATTGAATCAACCAATGACCCATGGATCAATCATCTTAACATCTTATGGGATATGCGTTTCGAACAACGCGAACCACCCACTGAAGATAGCATAATCCAGGTCAACATAGGAGATGAATCTGATCCCAAACCAATCTTCATAAGTGAAAGCTTATCATCATCTGAGAAAGAAGACCTTATATCTCTCGTCCGAGAATTTATAGATGTCTTTGCTTGGAATTACGAAGATATGCCTGGTCTTGATCCAAAAGTGGCCATGCACCGTCTCAACATTGATCCGGATGCCAAACCCGTTAAACAACAGCAACGCCGGTTTCGTCCAAAGATCATGGAAGCAATTGAGTCTGAAGTGAAAAAGCTTATAGACTCAGGCTTATCAGAGAGGAACAACACCCGGACTGGGTGGCCAATATTGTTCCAGTGCCCAAGAAAAACGGTAAGGTCCGTATATGTATCGACTTCCGTGACCTTAATGCAGCTTGTCCGAAAGACGAATTCCTACTTCCTATCACGGATGTGATGATTGATAACACCTACGGATATGAAAGGATGTCTTTTATGGATGGATTCTCCGGATACAATCAAATCAAGATGTATCTTGAAGACGAAAAGCATACTGCATTCAGAACACCGCTGGGGGTGTATTGCTACACAGTGATGCCCTTCGGCCTGAAAAATGCAGGTGCAACTTATCAACGAGCAATGAACGCCATCTTTCACGAATATCTGCGTAAGAAGATAGAATGCTACGTTGACGACATAGTAGTGAAAAGCCAATGTAAGGGTGATCATCTTGTAGATTTGAAGACAATGTTCGATATCATACGAGAGCACCAACTGAAAATGAATCCGACCAAATCATTCCTCGGAGTATCAAGTGGAAAATTCCTGGGATTTATTATCACGTCCAAAGGAATTTCTCTGGATCTAGAGAAGGTGCGCGCCATCCAAGACATGCCGCTGCCGAAGAATCTCAAATAGCTCAGAGGTCTACAAGGCAGTTTGGGATGGGGAATGTCAACTAGCGTTCGAGGAGATTAAGAGATATCTCACTCAACCGCCAGTTATCGTGGCCCCGATATCAGGAAAACCGTTGCTGTTATATGTAAGGGCTATGGATCATTCTCTAGGAGCGTTATTGGCCCAGAACGATGATCAAGGTCAAGAGCAGGCCATTTATTATCTAAGCAGGACCATGATGGGAGCCGAACATCTATATAACCCGGTCGAGAAAGAATGTCTCGCTTTGGTATTCGCAGTTCAAAAGATGCGACATTACCTAGTTGGAAAAACAATTCACGTCATCTCTAAGGTGAATCCCTTGAGAGTTCTGATGACAAAACCGTCGTCACTAAACTGCCGACTCGCAAAATGGGCCATTCTCTTATCACAATACGACATGCAATTCATGCCCCAAAAGGCAGTCAAGGGTAAAGCATTGGCAGATTTC
This sequence comes from Asparagus kiusianus, assembly GCA_022839385.1. Taxonomy (NCBI): domain Eukaryota; kingdom Viridiplantae; phylum Streptophyta; class Magnoliopsida; order Asparagales; family Asparagaceae; genus Asparagus; species Asparagus kiusianus. Next base: position 9,346 of record BQKN01067133.1, read on the forward strand.
TTAGCCGATCATCCGGTGCCAGGGACATCTAAATTGTATAAAGAATTGCCCGATGAAGTCGCCGAAGCTTGTGTCACTCGAGAATCTACACAAGTGTGGAAATTATTCTTCGACGGTGCATCCAGAGCAAACCCTCATGGAGCAATTACCGTAGGAGTAGGAGTGGTGTTCGTCTCTCCTAACGGTCATATAATCCCAAGAGGATTTTCCCTAATCGAACCTTGCACCAACAATATAGCTGAGTATAATGCTCTGCTACTAGGGATGCAACTTGCCGAAGAACTTAATATTCGGCATCTTGAGGCTTATGGTGACTCTCAGCTCATTGTAAATCAAGTCCGAGGGGAATATAAAGTACGTCATGAGGACCTAATCTCGTACTACTTCACAGTGCTAAAGCAAGCTAAGAAGTTTGAAGGATTCTTTATTGAATACATTCCACGAGCTCAGAACGCTTATGCAGATGCTTTGGCCTCATTGGCAACTTCGTTGGCATTGTCGCCAGGTGCCGAAACAACGATCCCAGTCACCGGACGTGAACTATACTGCTCCAAGATTCCTATGGAGGGAAGCTCAGATAAGACAATGACAGGAGAAGTCTATACAACCTCCATGGAGCTCGAGTCTAGAGATTGGTGATTTCCGTATATCGATTACGTCCTGTACGGAATTTTACCCGACGATCCTAAAGAAGCGGCCGCCATCAAGCGAAAGGCCCTCCAATTGTATTACGATGCAGCCTCTCAAATCCTGTATCGTAAATCACATGATGGAGTTCTGCTTCGATGCCTCTCTTGAAAGGAAGCAAAAGAGGCCCTCAAGGAAGCTCACGACGGAATGTGTGGAGCTCATCAGCCCGGAGCGAAATTAGGAGATCGCCTCTGACGAATTGGCTATTATTAGCCAAGGATGTTCTCAGATGCAGTTGACTACACCAAACGTTATCATGCATGTCAAATTCATGGGGACTTCATCCACCAAGCACCGGGAAATTTACATCCCACATCTGTATCTTAGCCATTTAAAGTGTGGGGTATGGATATCGTGGGACCAATTTCCCCTCCGACCTCTAAAGGACACCAGTTCATCCTGGCCGTAACTGACTATTTCTCCAAATGGGCGGAGGCAATCCCATTGAAAGAAGTCAAGACTTCAAATGCAATCAAGTTCATCAAACATCATGTCATCTACCATTTTGGAGTTCCGAGGCGAATAGTTCACGACAACGGGACACAATTCGTCAGCTTTGGGTTTCAGAGGTTTTGTGACAAATTCAGAATCCAAAGTGTCGCATCTACGACATATTATCCTCCAGCAAATGGTCTTGCAGAAGCTTTCAACAAAACTATAGTGAAGCTTCTCAAAAAGTTCATTTCCAAGAGCCGACGCGATTGGGATGAAAGACTCGGTGAATGTCTGTGGGCTTACCGTACGACAGTGAGGACCCCTACGAGAGCTACACCATTCTCTCTGGTATACGACTGCGAAGCTGTATTACCATTAGAGATCCAGATCCCTTCTCTAAGAGTCATAGTCACAACTGGACTAACAGAGGAAGAAAAACATCAACGACGCCTGCAAGAACTTGAAGCCCTAGACGACAAACGACTTCAAGCTCAGCAGCAGATCGAATTGTATCAAGCTCGGATTTCCAAAGCCTACAACAAAAAGGTTAAGGAACGGATTTTCAAAAAGGGCGATTTGGTTTTGGCTAACAGACGACCCATGGTGATGACACACAAAACCAAAGGGAAGTTCAATCCTAAATGGGAAAGGCCCTTCGTAATAGAATCGGTCTATTCAAACGGAGCCTATCGCCTCATCAATCAAAAAGGAGACATGCTCATGATGCCGATTAATGGGAAATTCCTTAAGAGATACTGTTGACCCTATAGTTTTGATGATGATTTGATAAACAATTTATTACTAATAAGTTTTCTAGTGTTTTGTGTTTATGCTCTCTTTTCAGGTATTTCAATACACGCCAATCAAGTGTTAAAGATTCAAGTTCATTTGCGTGGATTTACCTAGGTATATGTTTAGTACACTTACATATATTGTATGATTATATCTAAGCTCAACATATGTACACTTAACACGTTTTCTGACGTTTTCTATCATATAAATGATTTTTCATCAAACGTTGTTACAATAACTTTTAATTCACGATGACAGCTCTTTCGTACTTTATTATATACATATAATACATGTATAATATATATATATACATATTTACAAGTTCTATATCAACTTTCACTTTCGCAAAAACAAAAACAAAAACAGGTTTTCTAAGCAGTTTTCAAAAACAGGTAGTTTTTACAAACGAAAATTGATTTTCCAAAAATTCCTTTTTAAACATGTTTAGAAACTTTCCCCAAAGCTTCACTATTTTTGGATGTGATTTGATATTTTTAACGAATTTTCAAAACTACCCCAAAACCTGTCTGTTTGCCTATATCAGTTTTCGATCGACCGATCCGGTCGACCGACAGTGGTTTTCTGAGCTCATACTCGCGGTCGACCGCACCGGTCGACCGAGAGAATTTCCGGTCGACCAAAAATGCCGTCGGTCGACCGCCAGCTCTAAACCCTGATTATCTGAGCTTTTGAGCTTAGCGGTCGACCGGACCAGTCGACCGCTGAAGTGTCAGAACCCTTGTAACGGCTAATTTTTTTGTCAATTTTCAAACTTGGTTTTTTGGTCTTTTTACTTATATTTTGCTGTTGTGTTGGGGTGCTATAAATACCCCATTGCTGTTTTTCCTCATATATCTAAGAAATCCAAGTTGTGTTTAACAAAGTGCTAAGTGTGTTTAAGAGCTGTTTAAAGGGCTGATTTCATTAATCTGTTTTCAAGAGAAGTTTTCTTCTTCAACAAGAAGTGGCCTTCAAACTCTTTTGGGATCATCTTCTACTGTTCTTCTTGCTTGAGAAGTTTTTCTAAACTCTTATATAGCTTGTCATCTTACTTTCATTTCATTTAGCTATATTTATTGAGTTTCATTCACTATTATCACACACATATTTGAGCTTAATATTTTCATACTATATAGTGTGGGTTGTGGGGTGTGATTTAGTGAGTGTGAGCTTTATTGTGTTCTCACTTGTTAATTGAGAACAAATCATTGTATTTAACTTTTATTTATGAGAATCACTTGTAATACACTTGTACACCGAGAGAAGTGTGAGGAGAGAGAGACGGGGTCGAATCCAATAGGAGTGGCGTCGATTGACGAACCTAGGGAGAGGTTGTAATCGAGCACTTGAGGAGGAGGACACGGGCTAGGTTCCTACACTTAGTGTGTAAAGTGTGATTGTCGAGTGATTGTGTAGTGTGAGAGTTTTCGGTGAATTTGTAAACCGAGTGTGTAGAAGTTCCGGCTTCCAAACCGGATTGTGATAGTGGATATCTCCTCGAGGTGAGGAGCGGGGACGTAGGTCGTGGGGACCGAACCTCGTGAACATATCGTGTGTTTGTGTTTTGCTTAGCGTACTTTCTTTTCATCATTATTGTTCATATTCATATCATATTTCTTCTTGCAGGAACATATTGATCTTTATATTTTTAATTAGTCATTAATTAGAATTAGATTAGCATAAGACCCTAATCATCCCCCCCTCTAGGGTCTAACAGATACTTCCCGTAAATCATGTAGCCCCCTAAACCCCAGCTAAATCAGACTGGGGGTTGCATATTTATAGTGTAATTCTGTTTTGTATTTCGTCATGTTAACACTACACTTCTGACGATTGAAATTTTCTGGAATTATTCTAAGTGGTAATAAAGAGAATTTCGTTTTCATGCTAAGTTAACACTACATTTACAGCATTTGCATTACTTTTCATTGTCTTGAACCAGATTTCAACAAAAGAGATGATGAAAACCAAAATGATATCATTTCCATTCAATATTGTTAATCCGAATACAAAAGTGAAAACAATCGAAAGGAAAATGATACAAATTTATTCCTCCACCAAAAGTAGTGCAAATCCTAAGCATCGGGACTCATCAGTCTGAAAGACTTGAGTTTAGATTTCAGCGCTGATATATTCTCCTCACGAGCCTTTCTGATTTCTTCGGTTATCTTGCTCTTGAGCTCCTCTTCATTAGGCGTTGCTTCTACAATCTCCCGCCGAAGCTTATCAGCAGCGACAAGTTCGTCGCAATAGCCTATGAAAAGTCCGTCACAGTAAACGGCTAACCCTTTTAAGACTTCCATATCACTAGCTAGCTGAGCATTTATCTGAGGTAGCTCAACACCAGCACGAGCAAGTTCTGCTGCAGTATCCCGGAGACCCACAGCAAAATTGCCCATGTCCCCTTGTACTTGGAGATGTTCCCCACGCAGGCTGGCAATACGAGATTCCGTCTCAGACAGACTTTTCTGAAGAGCCTCTCGGTGTTGTGCTTTTAAAGCCTTGGCCTGAGAAAGAGCCTGATCCACTTCTGGCCCTATGTCGTCACGCTGCAGCATTGAAAGGAATTCCAATTCATATTCCAGAATAATGATACCCTCGCGACAGTTCTCGGTCCATAATGCATTCCCCTGGCCCCTAATCTTGGCGAGACATTCTAGTAGGTGGGGTTCAAAAACCTTGAAGCTCACATCCCCGAGACTAACAACGTCGATAGTCATTTGCATCCAACGCTCTAGTTGTTCGATGAGCTCTCTCAAAGTTTCTGAGCTTAGAGGTGGAACAGTCGGATAAATAAAACAATTGGCATAATCAGTGCGAGTAGAGGTGTGCACAGCTTCAGATGATAACTTTTTGGCCATATTGGACGCTGAGCCTGAGATGGTCGCTTCCCGCTCATCGGTTGTCATCTCAAGACTAGGAGAAGCAGCTTGAAGCACAGTATCCTCTCTGTTCTCAGGGGATGCAGCACGCGCCGATTTTATCGCACCCCCCATCAACTTAGCCCTTTTCGAAGTTTTGGCCATGATGGGCAATCGTTTACGAATCCTCCTGTCATACTCGCCTTGCTCAGCAGCAGAAAGAGCATTCTTACCCGATCTTAAAACACAAGATTCAGAAACAGGCGCTTCTGCAGGAATCTCCTCAGTTGTCTGTTCTTCGAGAAGATCAGCAATCGGTTTTCCCTCTTCGATCCCTGTAGGAACCTCTTCTTCAGAAGGTTCTATGGTGGACAACTCTCTAGGAACTTCAACGGCTCCGGTTGCTTCCCGTTCATAGGATAGATATTCTTCTATCCCCAGCAAACGAGTACTTGAAGACCTACTCCTCAAACGATACAACTCCCGAATCTCATTTATACAGGAGGTGTAAATATCATAGTCAGGGATTTGGGAAACCTCTTCAAACCAGTTGCGAAAATCGGCAACGGTAGAACAACCGGGCGGCGAATTAGGTAAAGTGAAGTGCGCATGAGTTCCTCCAGCTGAGAAGAAATACCATGCGTGGGCCCCCTCATATAAATTCCCAACTTGAGCCAAGGCCGGGTTGGGATTGCCAACGTAAAGTTGGTCATATCCAAACTGCCTAGCAAATCTAGAAGGCATGTAAGGCTCGATGATGCACTTCTCCCGCAAGCGATAGATCAGGTAGCCTAACCTGATCATAAGAAGCCAGCTAAATGTGCCCTCTTCCAAAGAAGACGAGCCCTCAAAAAGCAAGTCCATGAAGAGGGCATTTTCCACGTCAGCTCCGTCGAAGTTAGGAGCGCAACAGAAAATCTGGTAATTGTCTTCCTGAGATAGGAGTTGTCGAGCACTGACTATATAAGAATTAGTCCACGTGGCCGACTCTAATCTCTGCACAAAGGGAATATAAGCGTCATCACCCTTGTATACTCTCGTCATCAATGAAGGGCAGTGCAACACGAACCAGGCAGCTAAATACGTATACAGCACTGGTATACGTGGTTGAGGAGTTTTCCTGGCTTTCTTCTTGGTAACTTTGATTCCCGAAGCGCTGAGAAGTTCTGAGGTCAACATCCTCAGGCCATTCTGCATGCAGCCGACCATAGCAGTAAGGAGACTCACAGGTCTCCCATGCGCTAGCAAGGTAGCTGGGTACACAACTTCAGCTAATATTGCCTCAATTAGTTTTGACGGTACTACGCACCACTTCAACCAAACCATAAAGAAGCCTGTAAGAAGAGCCGTGTTAGAAATAGGGACTGTGGCCTGGTGGTGGAAACTTTCAAATTCGACACCAGCCTCGAAATCATCCTCTGCATGCTCTGTTTTATAAGTAGCATTGGAAGCCTTAATTCGAGCTTTGGCGTCCTTGGGAGAGATAGCTGTAACACGAGATACGGCTACATCTTTCTGGTTCAAGTTCTGAAAAAGGTATTCCGCCCACGTGGTATGCATAATGCCCCCTCCACGCATCCCAAAGACTTGGGCATATATGTGGAAGTGGCACATCAACTCCCAGAAAGTAGCATAAATTTCCGGGTGAGCCACTTTCAGTAGGGAAAGCTCCTTGGTGGTGGGGATGAACTTCTCGTAGGGTGTTTTTCCAAGCGATAACCCCGACACGACTTGCATCTCATGAAGAGAAAAACCTAACTCTCCTGTAGGTGTGAAGAACGTACAGCTGTCCGGGTTATATTTCTCCAACATAGCGAAGAAGTTGTGATAACTCTGCATGACACCCCGACGGGTAGCTAACACTGGAACCGTAAGACCTGATCGAGCGAGTGACTCCTTAAGTTCCTCAAGAACGAAGTCAATCATGCGGATCCACCAGCCTCCTTCTCCAGAACAAACCCATCCAGGGGATCTGAACATCTGGGTAGAAAATTCACCCTGAGTTGCAAGGAATTGGCGAATAAAGATGTTCGCTGGACGTGACATCTCCTGAATTGGATCCTTCTTCTCAAATAAACCGGGTCTCAACCCTTTGAGTTGCCCCCTGATTTGTGTACGAGCCCGCCGACCAGATCCAAGCGACACATTTTCCTTCTCTTTGACTATGTCGAAGGTCAAACCCCGACGACAGCTTGCATTCAAAAAGTAAGAGAGTGGGTACATCCTCTTCATGTTTGGAAGGAAGAAGAAGCGATTATCAACTCTCCGCAATAACTTTGAATCTTCTGCATGTATGAGGTGATCATGGACGGGTATTCGATCTCCGAATATGAATGCTGGTTTGGGAAACTGAGCACGACCGACAGGAGTCTCCATGTCTAAGTCAGTAATCAGAATCCTGAGAGTAGAACATCGGGGGAATTTAATCATGTCCGTCCTCTCCGAGTCAGAGAGAGACACAGCGGAATTCTGTTTTGGAGACTAAAAATTTCATCCGTGTCAAGTCCGCCAATATACCCAAAATGGTGCTCAATCAAAAGAAGCACTGCACAATCAAAAGCAGAATCAAAAGCAGAAAACAAGTTACTGACGTAAAAACAGAATTAGAAATCTCAAAACGCGAGAGTCAAGCCTCGTGTCAAAAATTTCAGACGCGGAGGTTGAGCCCCGCGTCAGAAACTCCAAACGCGAGGGTCGAATCCCGTGTTGAAAAACTCAAACGCGAGAGTCAAGGCCCACAAGGAGTCCCAACTTCGCGTTTTCATCAAACGACAAAACGAGTCATCTTCCTCGTTATCAAGAACCCATCTAGGGTTTTCAAAAAACTTGCCAAGGCAAGTTATTTCAATCAACACTCACCACGACAGGGAGGCCCCTACGACGGCGGTGGTGACGACGATGTTCCCGCATGAACAAGAACACCGCCGGCATCCTCAACCGACGGCGTTTCAAAAATCGCTCCGGCAACTTTCTTGGAGCTCGAACCCATTCTCTGAGGTGCCATCGATACGGTCGATCACAGGAAACGCTCTTGGACGAGGGAGACGGAGTTCGTCGGAGATCTCGCCGAAATCAAACGAGAGTTCTCGTTCTTGGAAATAGCCAAAAATTTTAAGAGTCAAGTGACTCTTGACGTGACCACTCAGGTCTATTTATAACAGCCGTCAAGCTGTTGAGATGGCACGGGATTCTAGGAAAGAATCCCAACCATTTTCAAAACGCAAAGCTCACTGCCGCGTTCAAACTCCAAAGGGCAAGGCTCAGGCCAGCGTTACTAAGGCCTGAACCTCGCGTTTTGAACCCCAAACGCGAAGGTCATCTTAGTGTTGCCATTCTTCTAAGTCCTCAAAGGCATGAGCCCCCTTAACAGAGTGTTAATTAAAACCTCTGTATCTCTTCAGCAGAATCTAAATCCTCATTGGGTTAATATTACACCCCAGCCAGTCATCATCCTTACAGAGTTTAAGTTTAACTGATACAAAATACCAGTGTGGTTATAACTCCTCTGTCAGAATCCACTTATTATTCTCGTTAACAGAACAATAATTCTTTAAAATCCTTCAGATTATTATCAATTTATTATCTCTCTTCAGCAGAGCAATAAATAATTAGTTTATCAACTCCTTTCAGTGGGGTAATAAAACTCCCCAAAATCTTGTTCAAATCACAGGTATCACAATTCATCGTTCTGATGACAAAACACTTAGCAATTCTCCCCAGCGAGACATAAAAATATTTTTCCCCACAGATGTTATGTTAAAACTACACCTCTGACAAATATCAACTTATCGATTCTCTCAAATAGAGTGATAAGTCCTCAGAATTGCTCCGATCGCAATCTCTCTCCTGTCACATTAAAACTACACCTCTGACAAATATCAACTTATCGACTCTCTCCAATAGAGTGATAAGTCCTCAGAATTGCCCCGATCGCAATCTCTCTCCTGTCACGTTAAAACTACACCTCTGACAAAT
>BQKN01067133.1:18108-33810 GCA_022839385.1 Asparagus kiusianus
GATCGCAATCTCTCTCCTGTCACGTTAAAACTACACCTCTGACAAATATCAACTTATCGATTCTCTCCAATAGAGTGATAAGTCCTCAGAATTGCTCCGATCGCAATCTCTCTCCTGTTACGTTAAAATTACACCTCTGACAAAAGTCAACTTATCGACTCTCCCTAAAAGAGCGATAAGTCCTCAAAATTGCTCCGATCGCAACGTCCTTTCCTGTTATGTTAATCTCACACCTCTAACAGTCTAAACCCTCTTATTTGAACCCTTTTATCCCACTATATAAGAGGTGTTTTCATAAGATCCCCAATGGACTAAGTATTTTCCAGAACTGTCCTTAGTGGTAATAAGGAAAAGTTCGGAATCTCCCCACAGGAAAAAAGTCCATGCCAAGTTAAAATTACACCTCTGGCGTCTATAGACTTCTTTCAGTGTTTAAAGTCAAAATAACACAGGAAGAATTCTACTCATTAGCTCTGTTCCAGGAGAATGATTCAACATTTATCCCTAACATTTTGAAATTTTCTAGAGTTATCTTAAATGATAATAAAGAAAACTTTCTAAATCCGGGCTATCCTGGAAATCTACGCTAAGTCATGAATACACCTCGGGCGTTTCTCGTGATTTGTTACTTAAAATCAAAACATGACAAATGCAAGAAACAATGAGGGACCAATATCACTTTTTATTCAAGAGCTAGAAGAGAGTGATACAAAACAACCGTGTTCTTGTCAAAAGAACATTACAAAAAACAAATTTACTCACGCATCAAATCAAAAGAGATAAGCTGAGCCTTAACTTTAGCTAACTCCTCCTCGTGAGTAGCTCGCACCATGGCTTCAGCCTTCGCTCGGAGTTCCTCCTCACTGGGTATGATGGTGGCCGCCACTTCGTTCCTGGCCTGTTCTAGGGCTTGAGCCTGTGTATGATATTCCAAAGTACCACTTGCATTCTGAGTACTAAGGATATTGACAATGCCTTCTTCGCGGGAAAGTTTAGCCTTCAATCGTAGGACTTCGCCTTCAGCTTTAACAAGTCTGTCCTGAAGCGAATTCATAGAAGCAGTTGAGCATTCTAATTCTGCTCGCTTCCGAATGTTACGCTCCTGAAGCTCCGCGATCTGACGCTCTTTCTCAGCTAAGTCCCATTTCATCGCTTCTCGGCGTGCCGCTTCTGCGACCTGAAGACTAGCCAAAGTTGACACGATTTGCGGCTGAAGTTCTTTGTGGCTCAATGTTTCAAAGCGTTGTAATTGCTCTTCCAAACAGAGAATAATTTTTGAACAGCGCTCGAACCACTGAGTGTTGCCCACACTCCTGACTCCATTCAAGCCTGCCTCCAGAAGAGGTCGAAAGGAGTTCAAAGTTCCCCGACCATTCACCATGTATTCAACCACCGTCTTCGCAAGGCTATTTAGATATACCAGAGAGATCTGAAGAAATTCAGGTGCGTCAGTGAGACTGGAAACCACAGCCGAAGACGCTCCTCTAGCCATTGAAATTGGTGCAGGGGATACTGGCGCCGAAGCTGCAGAAGCGGTAGAAACATTCAATTGTGAAGGGCTTGAGGTCAAAGCCATCATCGCCCTTTCCTGAGATGTGCTTGGCCGTGCCTCTGTTGGAGTAAGCGAGATCTTCAGCAATGCGGTAGGCGAAGCAGCTATAGTAGATGAGGCAGGTAGAGGCTGCTCTTGCGCAGGAGCTGACACCGGCATAAGCTGTTGTTCTAAAGGAGGAGTCACAGCAGTAGTCTCAGGCAACGCTATAGGTGAAGCAGTTGTTATGGGTGAGCCGGGTAAATGTTGCTCTGGTAAAGGAGTCGACGCCGGCGCAAGTTCTTGTTCCGAAGAAGGAGCAGCAGTAGTAGTCCCAGGAGTAGGTGAACCTGCACGAAAAAATGGTCAGAACGCGGAAAAAGCGTGCGGAATAAGTCGAAACAAACCAAGCTTATCGGTGAGATAGAAAGGAGTATAACCAGATGTTTTATCGGATGGAGCCTTGGGAGCATCGTCAAAAGTGGTGATGTCATCCATGGAATCATGGCCATCGTCTCCTTCACCGTCACCTGGCGCATTGCTAATTTCAGCATCCTCTTCACCTCTATCTTTGTCACCTTCATCACCAAACGAGGAACCCTCATAATCAACTTGCTCCTCATCATCTCGAGTAGCTGAAGGTTCAGGAAGATTTGTGCCAGTAGCCGGTTTAGTCATAAGTCCCGTTGTAGGACTAGGAATTAAATCACTAGCTTGTGACATTAATACTGAAGGAGGAGGGGATGGATTCTCTTCGAGACCCCCTGGTTCCGATGCAGGAGACTTAGGAAGGTCCATCACTGGAGCAGATTCTGCATCTGCAGCTATTAATTCGCCCTCTTCGTCTTCGGGGGGGTGGTAAGAAGAAATTTCACTTGATAAGGCTGGGCCATGAGAACGAAGCCCAGTTCTATGTGGCAGGCCTGCAATTGAAGATTCCTGTTGGTCTTCATCTTCGGCAGCTCTTATAGCATCGGCCATCAACTTGGATTTTTGCTGGCCCTTAGGAGGAGGAGAGTCAACTATCAACTTCCGATGGATCTGCTTATCGTATCGACCGGCTTCATCCGCAGAGAGCTTTCTTTTCCCCGCTGCTCTCGTCGTGGGAGGCTCAACCACTTGTTGCTCCTCTCCCGGAACAAGCTCAACTCCTTGTTCCTCTTCCTGCCCAGCAGATTGGTCTTCAATAGATAGAAACTCGTCGATCCCTCTCAGACGAGACGTTTTAGACCCTCTCCTTAAAGCATACATATGCCTAATGTCTTTCAGGCAAGATGTATTCAAGTTGTAATTAGGAGTCTGGGAAGCGGTGAAATACCAATTGCAAAAGCTTATGGAGGTATAGGAGTTGGGTGTTTTGTGGGGAAGCCTAAATGTCGCTTTGGTACAACCTGCCACAGAATAGTACCAAGCCTTGGCCCCTTCGTATATGTTGCCCACAGCTAAGAGCTGAGGACGAGGGTTTCCAACGTACAACTGATCATACCCAAATTGGCGAGCGAACCTATAGGGCTGGTAGGGCTCGAGGAAACAGTGAGCACCTTGCCGGAAGATCAAATAACCTGGCCTGATAGAGAGCAGCCAATGGAAAACACCCCCGCTCAGCTGAGTGAATCCATTAGGACCCGCTACGTCCTGGTATTCCGCTCCATAGACGCCGCCTTCAAAATCGGGGAAACAACGCCATATATGGTAGTGGGTGTCCCACGACAAAATCTGACGAATTCTAACCATATATCCCCCTTCCCATTTTGCAGATTCTAATCGTTGCACGAATGGGATAAATGAGTCTTCCGAGGGAGAGGCCGCACTCATTAGAGGAGGACAGTAGAGCACGTACCAAGCTATCAGATAGGTATACGGCAACGGTACCCTAGGATTGGGAGTTTTGAAAGTCTTGTGGCCCCCAGACTCCACCTCGGTAACATTAACAAAATCTAAGGCCAACTCCCGCAGTCCACTTTGAAAACGACCCACCATGGCGTAAAGCAGATTCAATGGTCTCCCATGCGCCAGGAGAACAGCGGGGTAGATCACCTCAACAGGAAGAGCATCGATCGGCCTGGTAGGAACGATGCACCGCTTGAGCCATAGCATTAAGTATCCAGCCAAAAGCGTCGTGTTAAAAATAGGGAGCAAAGCTTGGTAGTGGAAACTTTCAAATTCCGTATGAGCCGGGAAAACATCTTCCTTAGCCTCATTGGTGTAGTGGGAAGTAGTATCATCGATTCGGGCCTCGACCTCCTCCAAAGTGCTTGCAGATAACTTGGTCACTGAGGCTCCCTTATTTGTCAAGTTCTGGAATAGATATTCCGCCCAAGACACTTGCTTAATGCTGCTTCCTCGAGCCCCTGTCTGCTTCATACAGATGTGGAAGTGACACATGACTTCCCAGAGAGTGGAGTAAATTTCAGGACTGGTCTTCTTCAAAATTTTAAGTTCCGCAGACCCCGGAACAAATTCTTCGTACAGTAAATCCCTAAGGAGAAGACCCGAGACCTCATGCATCTCGTGAAGAGCGAAGCCCAACTCCCCCACAGAGGTGAAGAAAGTGCAAGTCTCATGATTATACTTCTTCAATATGGAGAAGAAATGAAAGTGGCTTTGGACAATCCCAAACTTAGTGGCCCGTACAGGAATCTGCAAGCCAGCTCGAGCAAGAGGTGCTTTCAATTCGTCTAAAACGAACTTGGTCATCCGAGTCCACCACCCCGTCACCGGAGAATGAACCTAGCCAGGAGTTCTAAATCCTTGCACGAGAAATTCTCCTTTTCTTGTCAGAAATTTCTTAGCAAAGGTGTTTGCTGGACTAGCCACTTCGCCAATAAGGTATTCCTTGGCAATCAATCCTGACCGTAAAGCTGTCACCAGTCGGTTATAACCAACCATGCGGACCCCTTGGAAAGTCAGGGTCCCGAGAACAACTCCATCTTGATCTTTAACCAGGGGCCATTCCATACGCCTTGGAATGGAAGCGCACTAGAAGTATGATATGGGGAACATACTCTCCATATTGGGCAAGAAAAGGTTGCGTTCTCCAACTTTCCGCAGCCATTTGTAATCCCCATCATAAGCAGTGCTGGCCTCGAAGTCAACATAATCCCCGAAGAGGAATCCAGGTTTGACTATTGGCTTGCGGCTCGGGTTATCAAATCGAGCATTCGTAACCAATATCCTAAGGATCTCCGGAGAAGCTTGGGTGATTAGTTCCATACGACTCTTCTCCTTAATTCGGAAGATTGGGAGTTCTTGGCGTAGACTGAACATCATATTCAGATCCACACCACTTTCATGCCCAAAATAGTGGCGAAAAGGAAGAGGCTCGCTAGTATGACGCACTGCAAAATAAAGAAAAAGTTAGACAACACAAAGGTAAAGTTCAGATGCGAGGGTCGAACTTAGCGTCAACAAGAAGTTCAGACGCGAGGGTCGAATCCAGCGTCAATAAAACGTTCAAACGTGAAGGTCGAGCCTCGCGTCAAAAACATCAGACGCGAAGGTCGAACCTCACGTCAATAATGTCAGACACGAAGGTCGAACCTCGCGTCAACAATGTAAGACGCGGAGGTCGAACCCCTCGTCAAAAATACCAAACGACGGAGTCCAGCCCTGCGTTATCAAAACGAGTTTCCTCGTTGATCCAAAGATCAGAACATGTCGAACCAAGTTTAATGACCACGGAGGTCGTACTCACCGCCAATCAAAGGAAGTTGGGGCGGCACGTTCGCCTGAGCAGTAGCACCGCTAGCCGATGCAGACGGCGCCAACTCCTGAGCTGCGGCGACGTCGGACTTGGAGGGACGAGTGATGGTCTTCTTGGGTGCCATAGATCCTAGTCGGAAGAGAAGAAAAACGGTGTTCGTCGGAGATGAGAACGAAAACTTTCGTTAAAGTTTCAAGAAGAGTCGAATGACTCTTGAGTTGACCTCTAGCGGTCTATTTATAGACAGCTGTGAGCTGTCAAATCTTAAAGGACGGGATTCGAGGCCAGAATCCCGCCCAAACTCGATCCTCGCGTTCGAGTTGGTTGAAATTCCAAACGCGAGGCTCACCTACGCGTTCAAACTCTCAGGCACAGAGTTCACCTACACGTGACAATCAACAGGGCCTCGAATAAATGGAGAAAAATTGAGTTCAGCCACCAAAGTCACCAAAATCAAGAAGCAACAGGTGACTCCACTAGGGAGTCTATCAGATGGGTGTAAGCAGATTACAATCAGCAACGCTAAAACCACCAGACTTGATTTGGAGCGAGCTTCATCCTTCAGTGTCATCAAGGCTCAAAAGCTGTTTTGTTTGGTTCGAGGAAACAGAATTTCAATATTCCGACAACCAGTTTCGCGATGTCTTCAGATCAGACGGAGTGAACAATCAATCCACGAAATTTTAGGATCCAAAGTATTCTGAAAATTCATCCTAGTCAACCGCGAACTTTCGAAAACTTTGGAGGGGGTTCTGTAGGCTGTCTAAAAATCACAATAGATAGCTGATCCCCACAAGATTACGAGGCAATGGTTCCTTCAAATCAAGAAGCAGAATTCATCCTTACAATCAAAATAGAAGAGATTTCTAAATCATTACATCCGCAGTATTATAATCGCTATAAACACGACCTCATGTTTGAGATGATTGATCTTGATGGTTGCGAAAACAACATGACCAATATTATATTAGCAACTATTAGAGATGCTGATGAGCAGTGTAATGATTTCAGAAATAAAAGGTTGGACTTAGTTGGTGAGTTGCTTGGTAGAGAGCTGTGGGCAAATATTCACTGATTCTCATCAAGTTCCAACAATGAAAGCTACAATCAAATAGCTTTCGTGCCAACAAACGAAGGTTACGAATGGAGGACTTTTCACACAGATCGAGAAGAATTATAATTCAATGACACTTCCGACAGCTGATGAAAACTCTATTCAGTGGTCTTCACAATCAACAGTGAGAGTTACAATCTGAAGACTTTCACACCCCACAACAACTCAAGCGAGGATTACTGAATGACGGTCCTTGCAACACCTTACAGAAGAGGTTACAAGTCAACCAACTTCTTCTAAAACGCGGAAGTCATCCCCGCGTTACAACTCAGGAAGTGCACATGACCTCAGCGTTTCCAAGCTGCAGCAAGCAAAACACGAGCGACCCTCGCGTTCGTTGGTGTTCAGTCAACACACAACCTCGCGTCTCAATTCTAAGACGTGGGGTTAGGGTCCTGAACGCCAAGGTGGGCGTTTGACTCATTCAAATCTAAGTCGAACGGTTCCAGAACTATTTTCCCCACGATCTGAGGAAATCACGCCCACTTAGGAGCGGATTTAGAGGGCAGTTACAACCTCTTATCCCCATATAAAAACTCAACAAACTCAACTGAGTTAAAGGCTGGCTCTTGGAGAATCGGTTTTGGGATCTAAACCACACAGGTTTGGAGGTGATTCAGGATCTCAACCACACAGAGAGGCAAGAGAGACGAAATCCTTGGAGATAGGATTTTCGAATCAAGTTCAGAAGATCAAATCTGAAAGGATTCTTCAACAGCAGAATATCCGCTTGGTCATTAACCGAATCTACGGTTCTAACAACTCTATCCACAGAGTTCTAACTCGTTCAGAGTTCTTAAACTCGTTAAAGAGTTACCCATTAAACTTTCCACAGAAGTTCATCGTTCCCACGAGATAAGAGACGGTCAGATCGTCAACGGAGAGCAAATTCGACGCGAACAATCGAAGGAGGCATTCCATCGCTACCGAGAAGAACCCAGTTTTAAACAAAGGAGAGAACCAAATTCGTTCTCTTCTCTTTTGTAATCGAATTGTAACCGAGATTAAAGGAATCAAAGTCAAATTTCTTTTATCCTCTTTATTGCAATTTTCCAACATACACAAATTGATAATATAAATGTTTTTATTAATTATTTTAAGAGTTGAAAAAGTTCATAAATATCATGACAAATCTCAAACAGCTATAAAAGAAACTGTATTGGACAAGTCCTAATCATCTAAAATATCAACATTAATAGTTTTAAATTATGTCCTAACTTCATATCAAACATTTTAGTTAACAATGTATTTATTCAAATTAGATCACTGATTCCTCAATATATGATCAATGCAAATCAAAACAAAATGATGCAAATCAACTCAAATGACTATGTATGAAACGCATTTCGAACAATGCGATCAATGGCAGATGTAAACTCAACAAAGTGTCTAAAATGCATGACCTCTCTATCAAATGGAATAATTAGGCGTTCCTTCATTAATATGAATAACAAATTTCCTATTCTAGAAGTGATAGTGAGGAGCATGCAAACAAATGCAAGAAAGAGGAGCGATTTTGTGCGCTTAATATGAGAGAGAATGGAAATGAAAACATTCATGCTCAAAATTGTATCCCTAATCATTATATATTCCCAAAATGGATCAGTGTATGTGTGAGTGACAGTCTGGACATTGCATGAGGGTTTGATATCTAATATGGTAGTTATTTCACTATGCTCAGTTTTGGATTTAACTTTCATACAGATATCTGAGTGACTCACTTTAGGAACCAAATCAGGAACGTGTTGGGTGTCATGTTTCTCTAGGAGGACTTAATGGGAAACATCAAAAATGTTTTCAATCACTGGAGTGAGTTCATGAGGAGTTAGAGTTTTAATTTTAGGAACAACTTCAGGGACAGCATCAGTGAATTCCGTGATCAAAGAGGTAGCTTGAAGAATAATCAAAGGGTTGCCATTGCATGAAATTTTAGTCAACTCTATAATTGCAGGGGTAATTTCGGAAAAAACCGAAATACATGGTTTTTCAATTTTACTATCCTGGATTTTCTTTTTAGAGTTAGATTTTTTTAAATCTACGGCCTGGTTAACGGTTTCTTTAAGAATAGATTTTGATTCCGTTATAGGCGGGAGGTATTTTCTTTTTAACTCGTCGGCCATTTCTCACCAAGTTAAAATTAGTAGCTCACCTCTAATATACATTAATGTTACGAGCTTGGACCAATATGGCAGGCTGGTCCGATAAGTTTCATTCTTGCGAACTTAATTTTCCAGGGTTATGTCAAGGCATACCAGTCAAAATAGCGATCCATGTTCTTCAGCCAATTTAAGAAAGCTTGTAGGTCGAGCTTACCATTAAAGGTTGGTGGATCAGACACATGTTAAGATGGGGGTTGAGGAACGATGTATCCATGACCATTCTCTTGACCTTGCGGTGGCAGAGTTGTAACGCGTGCTTCATCAAGCCTAGCATGCGTCTTGTTAGTTGCGTTTTGGGAGGCCTCATGGGTAGCTCTACACTCCTGGGCTACGACACCTAGTTGTCTTGCTAGTTCATCGAATTTCTTAAGGAGTTCGGGAGACATGCTGGACTCACTAGTTGATTCACTTGATTCTCCTAATCGATAGGGTAGACCTGTGCAAGTGGGCATGCACATACAACTAAATAAGATGAATGGTATTCACTAACAGCTAAATAAGATGAAGAGTAATAATTTTCATTTTTTATCAATTAAAGACTCAATCAAACTAATATAGAAATAATAAAATAATAAAATTTCCTAACCTAGATCTATGTTCTGATACCAAAAATGATGCAAAATAGGATTGGGGGTCTATCAGAATCAGCGATCTAAATCAAATAATGCACTGTTTCACCAAATTTCATGATCTTTAATAGGAAATTAATTTCAAAACAACTAATATAACAGATGGGTTTAAGAAGATTTGCGTCAATAATTATTAATAATTCTAATATCGGTCAATTTAATTGTAATATTCATTATCATTGTACAAGTTCAACAATCAATATCAAGTTTTAACAGCCACATGCTCAGTCACTCTCAACTCACAAATATAATTTAAGCAGTGAATATATGATAAGAGTTCAGAGGTGGAATACTTATGCAATTAACTAATAAAATGAGATTAATAGAAAAATAAAGAGGGAACGAAACCTTTGTCGGTGTGAAGAGACTAAACATGAGAGACCTTGGAAATGGTGCGACGACGTTGAACTAGATGATGACGACAGCAGCAAATCTGAGTGATGACGACTATGGTGAACTGAGCGATGATGACGTGTGTGACGACATCAAACTTGATGATGACACAATGATAGGACGAGGAGACGTGATGATTCGTGGGTAGGCGACTGGAGGAGAGGTGAAGAATTAGGGGTTTCGATAGGGAATAGGGTAGGAGGTGGTGGCGTGTGGTGGGGGAAAAGGGCAGGGGTTCGGCTGCTAGCGGGGCTGCTTGGGGGGGAGGAGAGCAAGGGGGAATCGACGGGAGTAGGGGAGGAGGGGGTTGTTTTGGCAAAAGAGAAGAACGGGAGGGGGAGTTGGGTGTCAGGTGAGGGTGTCTCAGGTGAAGGGAGAAGAGGTGATGAGTGTTCGGCTATTGTTGGGGTTGAGGTTTTTTTGTCGGTTGTTTGTGGGAGGCGGAGGTGGAGGAGAAGCAGGATCGCTGGAGTGCAAGGGGAATGGGTTCATGAGCTAGTAGCTGTTAGGGGAGAAGGGCTAGGGCTTAGTGGGTGAAGAAGAGGAGGAGGGAGTTAATGACTGGAGGCTTAAAGAGGGACGGAATAAGATTGAGTTTGGCGGTTGGGAAAAGGAGAGAAGAAACAGGGGAATTGCAGCTAGGGTTTCACACCCATGAGGTTTCACACACTCATTAATTCAATTAGCCACAATTTTCTTCATTTAATAATCCATTCGCCAAATCTTAATTACATTAGTGTTTAAATAGAAAAACAAAAATACAGATCTGAGATAATCCCTCAAATCACTCAATTGCCAAAACTGATAACTACTAAATTTAAACCTAATTCAAAAATTAAATTTCAAAATTAAGATAAAAAAGAACTAATCAAATATGGAAATTATCATTTCTTGTCCTCATCAAATATACTGCAAAAAAGAGGGTAGCTCTTTTTACAAAATTTAATGTTTCAATCCAACCCCCCCCCCCCCCCCAAATACAATAAAATAAATTCTAGTATTAGTAAGATGACTGTTGGATCTGAGATGCAAGCTTAGAAGAGAGGGGGAGGGGGTTGAATAGGTTTGCTATAGTTTTTCTCTAAAACACATAATAAGCAGTAGAAATATAGAAAATTAAAAGCGAACAATTAAACCAAAGATCAAGTAGCGCATGAGATTTTTATAGTAATTTGGATAATAATCCTACATGGGGATTACTCACTATAAAAAGAGCTCACTTGTATCACAACCCTATTCGGTAAGCTTACAAAGACTGCACCTTAGAATCTACTCAAAACCAATCATCTAACCTAACTCTCTATGGTGAGTAACACCTAGCCCTAGTTAGTTTCAACCCTTAATTATCAGCGGCTTCTGTACACCATAAAAATAAATTTGAAATGAACTACCAAAAGTAGTTTAAGCACAATATCAGAAAGATCTTACGCCCTTTCAATTAGAAAACTGTTCTTCAAAGTATTGAGGTGAAGCTCGATCAAGAACAATGTAGATATTAATTCTAAGGGTAACTCATCTCATTAAAGCAATCTGATGTTATTGAGTGCGATGAGAAAGAGTTTGTTGAGACTCCGGGGTTTAGATCATAAATCAATATTCTTCTCACAAACCGTAGATTTTTCTCTCTTAAAGCTCTCTCTTTTCAAACCCTAGAACTCTCTTCAAATATCATGTCTTTCAAACTTATATAGCCTCTCATATATTAAGAAAGAGATATCCAAATCATAGTAGAAGTTGGAGATGAAAGGGATCAATGAATGGTTGTGATTACCTCTTCAAATATGTTAAATACTATCGTCCCCATCAATGGTTTCTCACAACCTTTGATGGTTCCCTGGGCACCAGCGATAGTGCCTGTAGATCATTAACGGTTTGATTTTGAGTTTCTAAAAATCTACAATTGGTCATTGTACACTATCAATGAGGTGTGGTGACAATCGATGGTTCACTATAGACTGTCGATGGTTCAAAATAAAATCTCTGGAGTTTTGCAATTGTTCAACTGTACACATTTTGATCATCGATGGGTCACTATAGAAAATCAAGGGTTACAAGGTATAAATAAGCATAAATACTGATTTTCACATCATTTCGCCTTGTAATCTTCATATACCTATTTTCATATTTTATATCATCTCAAATAAATATTAGTATCAAAAGAGGGTTTCTCATTACTCAATTAAGAGCTAGTGTACGGACTACATCCTAACAATAACTCCACATATAGCTTCTTCTAAACTTTAAGTTAAACCATGATTGAATTTCAAATTGTAAATCCCCATGAATTTTGAAAAATAGTATGAATTATATTGATAAATGAGCTCTAGTTATGATGAATATTATTTATAGATGAATGATTACACTAATAATTGATTTGAGATCAATTATGAGTATATATAAGAGTATACAAAGGTTAAACATGCACAAAGAATAAATCTGGAAAAATGACCAGTTAAGAGTTTATATGTATTACACACCAATACAGTTCAAATCTGGGAGTACTCTAAATACAAAAATTGTAGGTATCTTCAATAGATTTCTAACTTATTTTAAATCACCTCCTTTTGAGGTCGGAGGTGAAAGTTACAGCTAAAATACCAAAGAATATTTTCTAGTCTGATTGGGATTCCTGTTTTGGGTTTGGGCTATTTTGATTCGGGTTCGCATTATGTGTGTGTGTGTGTGTGTGTGTGTGTGTGTGTGTGTGTGTGTTTACACATGAAAACACATCTTTTCATTATTATTCAAAACCCTAGCAGCCCCTCTTCCTCTCTCTCAAACCCTAATCATAATTTGTGAGATTTGGGAGAGTTCTTGAGGCGTTTGTCGAGAGGAAGGCGGAATTTTGCACCTTTGGGGAAGAGAGATTGCACGCGTGTGTTCAGGAGTTCAACACGAAGTTTGAGGCAAGATTATCTTACTCCAAACCTTTCCCTATAGTTAATTCATGATTTAAGATGTTTAACTAATGAATCTCCTGTTAAAGCTTAACCCGATGTTTTAAAATCTTAATTTATGATATTAATCTTTAAATCAATGTGAAAATCTGTAGATTTAGTTACTGTTTATATTAGTTTATGATCATAATCATTAGGGTTGCTTTTATTTTGTTTTAATTTATTAATCATGCTTAAATCATGTTTAAACCCTAGTTTAACAATTAATAGATTTTTTGTTAATTTAAGATATATAAACCCTAGGTTTGTGATACCTAAGTGATGTGAACGTGTTTAAATTATTTTATATCTGTTCAATGATTAGTTCCAATCATGCTTAGTTAATCTTGTTGATAATTTATGTTTTATTTGAGAAATTTTGGTTAATTGAGATGCTAAACTCTAACTAGATTAATTCAAGAGTTTAAATCATGTTGAGTTATTCCCTATTAAGAAAATATGAAAGTTTAAATCTTGTTATATGCCTTATATTAATAAAATTAAGTTTTTGAATAAAGTTATAAAAATACAAATGCAAAAACCTGATCTGTGAAGACCTTCTCTGGCCGGTCGACCGACCAAGGCTAGCTGGTTGACCAGTGAGATCCTGTGAGCGCACTTTGTGCACGTTTGCGTTCGGTCGACTAACGCTCAAGGGGCAGTCGACCGACCTGTGTTCTCTTTTGTTTGAAGTGTTGTTTTTTACACCTTTTGTTTTCAAACGCATGGTTCGAGGCACACGATAATACACGTACAATCATGATTATACACGTATAGTGTCGTAGCACACACATGTCGAAGAGGATTATTGCAGTTATTGTTTCGATTACATAGGAGATATGAGTTATTTAAATATTAGATAATTGTATGGATATCATTAATGTGCACCGCTCAGTACTACTTAGGATAGTGCATCAATATACCATTATTATAGGCCATTGAGTTGGGTTTTAGGATGCTTGATCTAGTAGTCCATCCCGCATGTAGATGCGAGGAGGCTTGTGACTCGTATACATAGGATGCTTGATTTGATAATCCGTCCCGCACGTTGATACGATGAGACTAATGAGCCGTATACACTTTTAGGATGCCGATTTGGTAGTCCGTCCCCATGATAATGCGATGAATTATAAACTTTGCAAGGATTTGTATTGTGATAATTATTTGATAGCCTGAGTCTTAGTGGATGCTATTTATGAACATGACTCATTGCTGAGTTATATATGACCAATGTACTTTACTTTTATAAGTACGCGGGATTATATGTAGTTGTTTACACTATCTTCCAAAAGAATGTGGAAGATATTTTTGGTCCGATATTGTGATGACTTTACTTTTTTGTATTGCTTTCCTTTATTCTTAGTTTGGAATTGATGATTAGCGATTCACAATTTGAGACATAAGGTATATACATGAGGATTTCCTTATTTTGATTATTTCGCTCGATGTACCAGTTTCGTGTTGTGAGTTTCTAATTATTAATTCTATTTAGATTGTTTATTCTTAGTTCGATATTGATATTTAGTTATCTACAATTTGAGACATATGGTATATACATGAGGGTTTCTTTGTTTGGATTATTTTGCTTGACGTACTACGTCTCGTGTTGTAGGTTTCTAAATATTAATTCCTTTCAGATACATAGTAAATAATCTAGGTAGACTATGCTTAATAGATAGAACCTCCATCACATCTGTTAGCCCTTTCCCTAGGGCGGATGGAGATCATCTTGCTATAGCGCTCTGACGCTCTTGTTATTTCTCTTTTTATTTTCTAATTCCTTTTAGGCAGTAGCTCAGAGTTTAGGAGAGTTGCAGGATGACGGACTTCTAGTATAGTCACCATCACATGTTTTTAGTAGAGGAGACTCCACCGTAGTTGATATTTATCTCTAGATATTTAGAGTTTCGTATTTCATCTTGTAAAGGCTGTGTGCCTTAGTTTATTTTCAGTTGACTCATATTAAGATACTTCACATATATTTTAGACTTTAGTTGTATTCAATTTGTTCAGTTGAGACATGATTATATATATTAGATATTTCTTTCTACATCATGTCTATTGCATTTATTTCCCTTATTTTGCTTGTTTTGTACCTGCACTTGTATTTAAATCCACTAGAGAGATATTACTGTGACGGTGAAATGTGTTGTTGCACAGTGTTGGTACATGGCAGGTTTGACATCTCTGGGTTCACCTTGGACGACAGTCATTGTAGGATACTAACTAACCCACTCAAGCATCCACAATATGATGAAATGCAAAATGTGTCATTCTCTATCATGACAAATCAAAATATAGAATTACGTACCTCCAAATGCGTGTGCGTGGTAAATTTCCAAATACGTGTGCTTCAGTGATCAAGCACATGTTTCGATGTGTGGATTTAAACCTCATGTTCACAATCATATCACATGATACAAACATCAAGTTCACAATTCGCAAGCTAACATAGACCGGTCGACTAATGTATCTTCATTGGTCGACCAACGGTATACACAAAACATGCACAAAGCCACACAGCCTTGATTGGTCGACTGATGCTTGTGCTTCAGTCAACCGACCCAAGGTTAGCTTTCAGATTCCTATATATTATTTCGGGTGACATGTGGATTTTGTTTCTATCTCTTGAACATTGATATTATTCAAATAAAACACATATATAAATTCTTTTAATGTTATTAGGGTTCACTTAACAACATAAATCACAATTATCAAGTTTGTGTGTATTCTATAAACTCTAGTATGATCATGTTCACAAAAACATAATGAAAACCATAATTCTCAACAAAATCTCATGTTAAATTTATTTTAGAACTTGAATCCAAATCAGAGAATCCGTTTTATAATTTTTGAAAACTAAAAGATCAATTCTTTGTATCCTAATAAAATCAAATAAAACTTAATAAAACACGATCTTTATACTTAAACTAGGTTGTAACGCCCAATAAAATCAAATAAAACTCAATAAAACCAAATAAAAACAGGGATAGTATTGGAGGGGATGAAACTTGCCTCAAAACTCGCTGGACTCCCTAAAAGTGCAAGAAAACACGATCTCCTTTGATAAACGCCGACGATCTCACCCTCTTCTTGGTATTTGCTTCACAAAGCTCTTCAAAATCACTAAAAAATGATCTAGGATGTTTGAGGGGAGAGGGTGGTTACTAGGGTTTAGAAATATGATGTAAAAAAGAGATTTTTGTGAAATATATATATATATATATATATATATAT